>JAPKLY010000954.1:34644-92497 GCA_026898435.1 Prunella vulgaris
TATTTGTAATAATTCCTTACGGATAAGTGCATTATTTAGGATTACCTCTAAAATACATTCATTAAAAAGTCAAATCTGCAAATAGGTTCACCTGTACCAACAAACAAAATTATTTGTGCAAAAGATCGAAAACGTTCTGCACAATAAATAAAAAATCATTGCACTATGTAAAAATTTATTTTCCAATTAGCAAAATTAATTATTTTTCAAATTTCAAAAATCCATTCATTTAGAATTTAAATTAAGCTGCACAAACGAAGAAAATACGCTTTGCACACACTACCATTTATCTTTGCACATACGACCATTTATCTTTGCGCACGAAAAATAAACTCTGTACAAATGGAAATTAAATCCTGCACAAATGAAAAAAATTAATTCTGCACAAGCTAGGCAAATTTGAAAAATTAGTTGAGAGAGAGAGACGTTGAGTCATCATTAGACAGTATATTTCTTGCTTGCAAATTCTATATAAAGCCGCACATAGCTAGTAAAGATTAATAAAACAGCCAAACAGTTGCACCAAGTAGTTTTCAGGGCGGAGAGGAAAAAAGGAAAAACTAATCAAGGGGAAATGGCTGATATCGTTGCACCGACCACATCAGAGAAGAAGACTAGGGCTAAGGTATCTATCATCTATATATGTCTTCATCATTAATTAAAGATGTACACCTATTTGTAATAATCCCTTACGGATTGGTGCATTATTTAGGGATAATTTTAAAATAGATTAATCAAAAAGTCAAACTTACAAATTGGTTCACCTGCGTACACACACAAAATTATTTGTATAACAGGCGGAAGACGTTCTGCACAATAGACAAAAAATCAACTATTGCATTTGTCGTGAGTACTTTAAAGTTTCTGACAGTTAAGTGGATTCTGCGATTTTTGTGGTGAGCATTTTTGGCTGCATCTTTATGTTTGCAATTTTTTTTTATATATTTATTTTGATTCATGTTTTTATTTTTAAAATACTCAGGATTTTAACTCAGTATGCAATTAAATTAATATTCAATATATATGAGATCATAATTAATATTATATTACATCATACCAACTAATTAATATTCAATATACATGAGATCATAATTAATATTATATTACATTATAGAATGATATTATCTGAAATATATATTTTAGGTGATATTTTTTAGTTGAGTGTATTAAACCAAGCTGGTAATTCTATGAGGTCAGGTTGTGTTTTTTTAGAAGGTATATATTATTTATTGTGAGAAATAAAGCAAACTTAATTAGAACTATAAACTAAATATTAAATAAAAAATAAATTAATATACAGACTGTAAATAGGCAGTACTGGTTAGGGGTGGGATGAAACGAAATTTAATAAGATACATTTATAATTAATAAGAAATTCATTTCATTTGGTCATTTTTAGGAGCTACTAATTAAAATTGTCCTCTCTGAATAGTAATGTACACATTGTCTTGCTCTGTGAAAACACTATCAGATTCAGGTGCAATTAATACTTGATTGTATTTTAGTAATTAAGGTTAAAATTTTCAAGGTAGAACTCCACAAAATATGTAGAGCACTGTAAGTATTACTTAGTTGTTTCCATTAATTGCATTTACTCTGTTTTGGACAAAATCTATTAAATAAGAGTATAATATTCTTGTGCATGAGATGCACTATGAAAATTTAAGTGTGTTGGTCCTTTAAAGTGGTCAAGGTCTAGAGGGGGGGGGGTGAATAGACCTTGAGTCTAAAATCAAAATTTCAAACTTTTCAAAAGGATCGATTCTAGAACCTTACAGTAGCCCTTTTTCAAGTTTAAAATAACAAGTCTACAAGAGCTTTAGAAACAGGACCACAAAGGTTACAGCTGTAGACTAACAAGTCTGCAGCTGCAGAGTTCAAAACTTTGCAAAATAAACAATCACTTGTAGACAAAAAAAAATATCAGAGGAGTTCTCACAATTTAAAATTGTATAGAGAATACTCTAATGTGCAGTGGAATAAAATGAGTGTTAATGAAAAACAATATAAACAAGCTTAACAGCTGAGTGACTTAGAGAAGTCTACAGCTGTAGAGTCAGTTTTTATGAAAAATCACAAGGTTTTATGCACTTCAAGTTTCAAAACAATGATGAATGTAACAAGGAAATTAATTATGCAAAACAAGAATTTAAACAACAGAAAATAAATAGACCAGGTTTATGGTGGTTCAGTGTCTATAAAAAGACAACCTACATCCATTGTTACACCACTCAGGTGCCAAATTCACTAAGATATGATCACTAAGATCAGTACAAGTAGTTCCCCCTTAGAACTAGGTTCACTCAGATTCCTATTCTGAAAAGAGATAAACTACCCTATTCACTCAGAATATAACTCACAAAGAGTTTTACAAAATCCTCACAAAGAGATATCTACACTAAGTAGAAATATAAAGTGGGTGAGGGAACAACTACAAAAGGTGTGATTCTTGCTAAGAAAATCCTAACCAACTATCCTATGAATCACAAAGATTAAAACAAGAAAAGCTCTCTCTCAGAATATGCTGGCTGTAGACTTGCTTAGGTTGAATGCTTATAAGCACAGGGTTGTTGTTGTTGCTTCCTCTGGGGACTTCTTCTATTTATAGATTGAGTGGTGTGACTTATTCGTTAGAATTTTCAAATTTGAATTTCAGATAAGGCTCCTCTCTCTCTATTGGCATGTGTGAGGTGGTCCTCATCTTTCACACAGGATAGTACTGAATGTACTATGTCCTTTTGTTCAGAATTCTGGCCTCCTTGTAACTAATCTTCAATATCCTCCAGATTCTTTAGAAATAAACTCCCTTAAGTACAGTTTAGTGAGTGCTTGAGAGCTACACTAATAGTGCTTAAGGGTCTTCATTATCTTCAAATAATCTCTGACTTGTACCATCTCTTCAAACAGTTCTTTGCAGCTGTAGTGTCTTTCAACCTTGCAGCTGTAGAGTCCTGTCAATATAAAAAATTGGCTGTGGAGAAACCTTACAGATGTAGGGTCATATCTGGCTGTAGATTGATCAAATACACAACTGCAGACTTCACTAACAACTATATGTTTCAAACACCAATTTCCTCAATACAAGTGTTAGATCAAATTATCAATATAAACACATTGTTTTGCACACATCAAAATCTAAACCAAGGTACTAACAATTTCCCCCTATTTTGATGTTGGCAAAACAATCAACAAAACAAGTAACAAAGACAATAAGAAATTGTCTTTAAAACACAACAAGAAGCAGAGCAAAGCAAGGCATAACACACAACAGTTAAGAAAACAGAGCAAAGCACAGAATACAAAGCAGTAGAACAACATAAATTAAAGAAGTTCAAGATACAGCTTACAATCATTAATTAGACTAAAAACTAAATAGTTTTAGTGTCTAATCTAGAGTAGAGTCTTCATCATCTCCTGTGCTTGGGATCTGCATCTTTCTCTTCATCAGTTTCATCATCAGAATCTTCATCTTGGGCCTTCAGAATTCCTTGCTCCACAAGCTTCATATTTTTCTCATCCTCTTCAAGATATTTCATCAGCATCTGTAGTTTATAGGATTCCATCTCTTCTTCTTCTTTCTTTGATTTGAATACCCTCTTAGGCAGTGGAATTCTTCTGATCTTTCCACCAAGGAGCCGAGCATTATCTCCTTTATATAATAATCCATCAGCCTTCAGGTCTTTGAATTTTTGAAATCTGTATTTCTTGAGCTTGATTCTCTTAATCACAGTGTGCCTGTTGCAAATGCTCAAGAATTCCTTCCACAAACCATCAAATTCAGCTTTCATTCGATTAACCCTTTCCTCAGGATCTTCAATAGGCACCATGCTCAATGGTTGAATATTCAAGGGTTGAGCAGTCACAACTGCTGTAGGTTCATCAGAAATTTTCTCTTCTTGTCTTTCTTTCCTTTCTTTCTCATCCTTCTCTTTTCTTCTTTCACTAGATTCCTTCACAGTTTGTTCCCAATAACCAAAAGGTTTTTGAGAAGAGATAGAGTGAGCTGTAGATTTCTGAGATGTAGACTTAGGTAGCTGTATGATCTTTCCTTCTCTAGAGCTTCCTTTTATCTCCTTTGATTGAAATCTTTCTTCTGTCTGTTCACCCAATCCCACAGATAAGGACTTTGCAGCTTCTAATTCTTTTTCCCAAGCTTTTCCAATATCCTTCACATTCTCAAGGATATTCTCTGTTGCTTGTTCTCCTTCTTTGATCTCTCTTTCTATCTTGCTTTCCCGCTTTTTGCCAACATCAATGTGTGACAAAATGGTGTTAAGCTTATCCATTAAATCCATCTTCAGAGAATCATTTTCAGTAATCATCCTTGTCATTTCTTTCTTCATTCCTTTCACTTCTACCTTCAAATCAAAAGAGTCATTCTTCATCAGCTTGATATCTGACTGTAGATTAGTGATTTCTCTTGATTTCTGACTGCTCTCTTTCCTGATATCTTCATTTTGAGCCAGTAAGCTGTCCATAACAACTTTGAAATTTTTCTCAAGAACCTTCTTTTCCTCTGAGCTTCTCTGTTCAAATTTCTTAACCAAATCTTCCATTCCACTTCTACATTCTGAGAGATAATAGCATCAGGAACTTGCTTGACTTGCTTCAGAATTTCAGTCTCAATGCTCTTAAAAGATTCTTCCAAATTCTTCAAATGTGAGATAACTTCCTTATGTGTCATCTGATTACTAACTCTTTTCCTTTCACAACTTTCTGAGCTTTAGAAGACACCAACTCTACAGTTGTAGAGTCTTCAGTAGATGCCTTCCTCTTGCTAGGAGTTAAAATCACTCCAGTAGAGAATTCAGTAATATAGTCATCTATATTTTCTCTTTCAAGGGTTGAGTAACTCTGCAGTGGGGGAGTTCCATGTCTGTAGATTTCTTCCATTGTGAACATTGCAGGTGGAGATTGCTGAAAAATGCTTGTCATAGGGTGAGAAGTGTCTTTATCAATCTCCTTCGATGTATCATCTACAATCTGCTCATCAACTTGGACATTTTCAGAGGTTTGAGCTTCAGTTTCCACAATTTTCTCTTGAGCTTCAGGTTGAACTTGGGCTTGAGCACCACCCATTGGTGCATCATCATTGCCATCATCATCATTGTCATCTGGCTTATCTATGGGTTCTTGGCAAGGAGACTCATCTTTTCTTGCCTCTTTTTCCTTTTCAGATTCCTCCTCAGCGGGATCTTTTTCAACAATTACTGGATCTGCAGCACTAGCTCCTGCAGACTCCATCAAAATAGCTTCCTTGGCCAAAATAGTTAAGCCCTCAGCTTTAACTATTTGAGTGCTTCCTTCAGCAATTCTTTGTGGCACATCTTCATCACTTTCAGTGCTTACCACATCATAATCAACATCATATTGAGCCTCTGGGTCTTTTTCAGTCATGAGAGCAACTCTCAAGGCTTCAGTTGCTGACTTAGTGATTTTCATCCTTGCAGGTTCTTCAATAATAATTTGCTTTTCTTTGCCTTTATCTTTCTTTCTTTTGTTAGCAATAAAATCATCAATAAAATTGGGCTTCATCAGTTCATTGACATCATTACAATTTGTCTAATCAACTACCCATTGGAACAAATTCCTTTCTTCAGCTGCCAACTTCTCAAGCTCTTCTCTCACCAGCTTCCAATCCTCAAACTTCCGTCTTTCTTCCTCAAATTCATCAACCCTTTCAACTGGAACAACAGGGTGTTGTTCAGCTTCAGGTTCAGGAACTTCAGCTTTAAATTGTTCTTCAGACTGTACCCTTGGCAAGTCTACAGCTGTAGACTTGTCAATTTCAACTTCTTCAGCTTTCTTTGAGTGATGTTTCTTCTGCCTTTTCTCTCTATCAATCTCTTCTTCTGAATCAGTGGGTTCATCCACTAAAATCTTCCATCTTACACTCTTCTTCTTCCTTTGTTTCTCAGGTTCTTTAGGTGATCTTATGATAGTGAGAACTTTTCTGTCAGCTTTCTTCTTTCTCCTCTTAGATTCAGGGGCCATAGGAGCATCCACAACTCCTCTCTTGAAATTAGCCTTTCCAATAATTCTGTGAGTTATAATGGGTTGACCTTTATGCCCATTAAACAAAGAAAAACCAACTTCCTTCAAAATGTAGTTTAAGAACAAACCAAATCCTTTGTTCTTACCAGTTTTAACTACATCATTTCCAATATTTCTCAATAAAAGCTCTCCAATATAAACTTTTACCTCCTTAACAAATGCTATCATCAAATCCCACATTAATATAGTACCAATATCATGTGCACCAGTTCTACATAATAAACATTTATCAATGGCTTCATAAAGATAAACGTACTCAACTGCTATGTCAGTCTTCTTGAACGTTCTCTTCCAGTTCTTTGGAAACGGCTTGTTTGCAGTGAATCTTTTCCAGTATTTCTCATCTTCATCAGTGAAGTTGAGATTGTCATGAGCGTCTCCTCCATGCCTTAAGTGTAGAGCTTTGCAAATATCTTTAGCTGTAATCTTCACATTCCTATCTTGCAGCTTGACTGAAAAAGTCTTCCTCTCTACATTTGCTTCAGCATTCTGATAGAATTCATATACGATCTTATCATCATAAACTTCTGGGTTGTGAGTTAGTCAGTAGTGAATACCTTGATCACTATGTGCTTAACAACATCTTCAATAGCATCAGTGGGATGCTTCTTTAAAATCTCATCAAAATCGAATAGGGCTCCGAAAATAAATTTCATTGCCATGATTCTTGGTTTCTTTGAGTAGGGGATAGGGAGTGTTTTAAGGTTTCAGAGGGTTCAAAATGTTAAAGTGAGATATAAAAGGATAAAGAGTCCTTCAAATACCTTTCCTTAAACTGCTATTAAGAACAGGGGTAAAACGGTCTTAATATTAAAATATATTAGCTTTTGAATCCTGGACCAAAATTTATAATTAAATTTTTCCAAAAATCTAACTCACATTCTATTTAAAATGTTACACGTACTCACACATTTTATTAATTAAAATACCTGGAAAAAAATCCAAAATTTCTGTAACTTAGTATAAAAGTTTCTGAATTTTGTAGTGTTTCATTTATTTATCAGAATTGTACAAAGTACTGTAAACTTCCTAAGTTTACAGTTGACATCCTTAGAATTTGGAAATATACAGTTGGTAAGGAATTTTCAGTTCAGAACTAAGTCTACAGCTGTAGAGTTTGACCCTACAGTTGAATGACTTTGCAGCTGTAATTTTCCTTTTTACTGATTTTCCAATTTTCTGGGTTTGTCTTAGCAATTTAGTGATTTTCACAGAGTCTTCTTACAATTCTAACATTCCCAAATTACCTCTCAAGATTGAGAATCTTGATTCACATAAAGGTTTAGTGAAAATATTAGCAAGATTCAAATCAGTATGAATCTTTGTCAACTTCACATCCTTTCTTTCAACACGATCTCTTATGAAATGATGCCTTACATCTATGTGTTTTGATCTATAGTGTAAAACTGGATTCTGTGTAATAGTAATAGCACTTGTATTGCCACAGAATATAGTTGTTTCTCTTGCATCAATCCCATAGTCTTGTAATTGATATTGCATCCATAAGATTTGTGCACAACAACTTCCAGCAGCAATGTATTCTGCCTCAGCTGTAGAAAGAGCAATTGAATTTTGCTTTTTACTGTGCCATGCCACCAACCTTTCACCTAGGAATTGACAAATTCCACTATTACTCTTCCTATCAATCTTGCAGCCTGCAAAATCTGAGTCAGTGTATCCAATAAGTTCAATTCCTCCTTCTTTAGGATACCATAATCCTAAATTTTGTGTGGATTTTACATACTTGATGATTTTCTTTATAGCGTTCAAGTGTGATTCCTTAGGATTCACTTGGAATCTATCACATACACCTACTGCAAACATAATATCAGGTCTGCTAGCTGTAAGGTATAGCAATGATCAAATTAGTCTCCTATATTTTGTTACATCAACACTTTTGCCATTCTCATCTTTGTCAAGATTCACAGAAGGTGTCATAGGTATATTGGTAGGCCTAGAACTATCCATTCCAAATCTCTTTATAAGCTCTTGAGTATATTTAGCTTGATTGATGAAAATTCCATCTCTCATTTTCTTAACTTGTAATCCCAAAAAGAAATTCAGATTTCCCATCATGCTCATTTCAAATTTCTCAGTCATGAGCTTAGAGAATTTTCTGCATAAATCTTCATTGGTTGAGCCAAAGATTATGTCATCAACATAGATTTGGACAAGCAAAATATCATTCCCATGTTGTAATCTGAATAAGGTTTGTCAACCATTCCCTTTTTGAATCCATTTTTGATCAGATGATCACAAAGAGTATCATACCATGCTCTTGGTGCTTGTTTAAGTCCATAAAGGGCTTTTCTAAGCTTATAAACCTTATCTTTAGCTGTAGATTCCTCAAATCCTGGTGGTTGTTCAACATACACTTCTTCTGATAGTAAACCATTAAGAAATGCACTCTTTACATATATTTGATAGACTGTAAAGTTCATATGTGCAGCATAGGCTAGAAAGATTCTTATAGCTTCTAATCTTGCAACTGGGGCAAATGATTCATCAAAATATATGCCTTCAGATTGACAATAGCCTTGAGCTACAAACCTTGCCTTATTTCTGGTTACAATTCCATCGTCATCAAGTTTATTCTTCAATACCCACCTAGTTCCAATCACTTTGTGATTCCTAGGTCTTGGAACAAGTTCCCATACTTAATTTCTCTCAAAACCATTCAATTCTTCTTGCATTGCAATAATCCAATTGACATCTTGCAGTGCTTCATGAATATCAGTAGGTTCTGAAGATGAAAGAAATGTAGCAAACATTGCCTCATGTATTTGTCTTCTAGTTCTTACAGAATCTGATGGGTTTCCAATTACATGCTCAGGGGGTGATCTTTCAACCAAATCAAATCTGACATAGGTTCTAATCCTTGATCATTGTTCTCTATAGCTGTAGATTCACCTACTGCAGACTCATCAAGTCCTTTTGTTGGTGTTTCTACTTCTGTTTGAACATTCTCATGGACTAGGTCTTCTACACTTTCTAATGGTGGTAACTCAACAATTATAGTGCCAAAGCCTTTGTTGGTCAAATCTACAGGAGTTTTGATCTCAACATATTGCTGTTTACTTGTAACTGTAGAGTTGTCCTCCTTAGAGTCTTCAATAATTTCTTCAGGGGAGCAGTGTTGTTCATAAAAAACAACATGATGTGATTCTTCCACAATCATTAATCTCTTGTTATACACTCTAAATGCTTTGCTGACATTAGAATAACCTAGAAAGATACCTTCATCTGCCTTTGAATCAAAAGTCTTAAGATATTCTTTCCCATTATTCAGTATGAAGCATTTGCATCCAAATATGTGTAGATAAGAGATATTAGGAGTCCTTGCTTTCCATAACTCATATGGAGTCTTCTTATGATTTTTAACAATCAAGCATCTATTCTGAGTATAGCATGCAGTGCTTGTTGCTTCTGCCCAAAATTTCTTAGGCAACTTTGCTTCAACAATCATTGTTCTTGAAGCTTCTTTGAGTTTCCAATTTTTCCTTTCAGCAACTCCATTTTGCTGTGGGGTTCTAGCTGCAGAGTATTCATGAACAATACCATAAAGTGAACAATACTCTTCAATAACTTGATTTGTGAATTATGTTCCTCTATCTGATCTGATTTTCACAATCTTCAAATTCTTTTCATTCTGAATCCTTCTTAACGGATTTGGCAACCGCTGTAGAGTTTCACTCTTCTTTCTTAGAAATACAGTCCAAGAAAATCTTGAGTAATCATCTACAACAACCAAAGTATACTTCTTCCCACTTATACTTACTGGTTCTATGGGTCCAAAAAGATCCATATGCAGTAATTCAAGTGTTCTTGAAGTACTAGGGTGTGTCTTACTTTTGAAAGTCCTTTTGATTTGTTTCCCTTTGACACAAGCATCACATAAGTGTTCCTTCCTGAACTTAGTGATTGGCAAACCTCTTACAAGTTTGTTATTTACAAGTTCATTCATGGTTTTAAAGTTTATGTGATTCATTCTTTTGTGCCATAGCCAACTAACTTGATTGGAACTATTAGCTAGAAAGCAGGTAGTTTCAGCTGCAGAGTTCCACTCCACAATGTAAACATTCCCTTTCCTAGTTTCTGTCAGTTTAGTGGTTTGAGATTCAACATCTTTGATTATGCAAGTATCTTGTGTAAAGTCTACAGTGTAGCCTTTGTCACAAAATTGACTCACACTAAGCAAGTTATGCTTTAAGCCTTCTACCAAATAAATATTATTGATCTGAACATTTCCTTTGAGTAGACATCCTGATCCTTTAGCTGTTCCACTGGCATTATCTCCAAAAACAACTTTAGGACCTTTATGATGGGTATAGGGCCATCCTCTATTATAGACCACATCTCATCATTAATTGCAGATAGATGAGCTTGCATTCTTATTTTCCATTCATCATAGTCCTCAGTAGAGAACATTGGAACTTTGGATTTCACCATCTTAGGAGCCATGCAAGTATGCAGGTGTGTTTTTCAAAAACCAAAAAGGATCTAGCTAGGTTCTGATCAAAGCAGTTGCAAGCCAACTTCTCTGATCAAATCACAAGGTTTTATGCACTTCAAGTTTCAAAACAATGATGAATGTAACAAGGAAATTAAATATGCAAAATAAGAATTTAAACAACAGAAAATAAATAGACCAGGTTTATAGTGGTTCAGTGTCTATAAAAAGACAACCTACATCCACTGTTACACCACTCAGGTGCCAAATTCACTAAGATATCATCACTAAGATCAGTACAAGTAGTTCCCCCTTAGAACTAGGTTCACTCAGATTCCTATTCTAAAAAGAGATAAACTACCCTATTCACTCAGAATATAACTCACAAAGAGTTTTACAAAATCCTCACAAAGAGATATCTACACTAAGTTGAAATATAAAGTGGGTGAGGGAACAACAACAAAAGGTGTGATTCTTGCTAAGAAAATCCTAACCAACTATCCTATGAATCACAAAGATTAAAGCAAGAAAAGCTCTCTCTCAGAATATGCTGGCTGTAGACTTGCTTAGGTTGAATGCTTGTAAGCACAGGGTTGTTGTTGTTGCTTCCTCTGGGGACTTATTCTATTTATAGATTGAGTGGTGTGACTTATCCGTTAGAAATTTCAAATTTGAATTTCAGATAAGGCTCCTCTCTCTTTATTGGCATGTGTGAGGTGGTCCTTATCCTTCACACAGGATAGGTACTGAATGTACTATGTCATTTTCTTCAGAATTCTGGCCTCCTTGTAACTAATCTTCATTATCCTCCAGATTCTTTAGAAATAAACTCCACTTAAGTACAATTTAGTGAGTGCTTGAGAGCTATAGTAATAGTGCTTAAGGGTCTTTATTATCTTCAAATAATCTTTTACTTGTACAATCTCTTCAACCGGTTCTTTGCAGCTGTAGAGTCTTTCAACCTTGCAGCTGTAGAGTCCTGTCAATATAAAAAATTGGCTGTAGAGAAACCTTACAGCTGTAGGGTCATGTCTGGCTGTCGATTGATCAAATACACAGCTGCAGACTTCACTTACAACTATATGTTTCAAACACCAATTTCCTCAATACAAGTGTTAGATCAAATTATCAATATAAACACATTGTTTTGCACATATCAAAATCTAAACCAAGGTACTAACAAAGTGTAAATTTAAAAACAATCTACAAGGTTTTGAACAAGTTCTATATAAAGCCGCATATAGCTAGTAAAGATTAATAAAACAGGCAAACAGTTGCACCAAGTGGTTTTTAGGGCGGAGAGGAAAAAAGAAAAACTAATCATGGGGAAATGGCTGATATAGTTGCACCGGCCACATTAGAGAAGAAGACTAGGGCAAAGGTATCTATCATCTATATTCATCATTAATTAAAGATGTACACCTATTTGTAATAATTCCTTACGGATAAGTGCATTATTTAGGATTACCTTTAAAATACATTCATCAAAAAGGTCAAACTTACAAATAGGTTCACCTGCACCAACGCACAAAATTATTTGTACAAAAGATAGAAAACGTTCTGCACAATAGATAAAAAATCATTGCACAAGTAAAAATTTATTTTCCAATTAGCAAATTTAACTATTTTTCAAATTTCAAAAATCCATTCATTTAGAATTGAAATTATGCTGCACAAACGAAGAAAATACGATTTGCACACACGACCATTTATCTTTGCACATACGACCATTCATCTTTGCGAATGAAAAATAAACTCTGCACAAATGGAAAATAAATCCTGCATAAATGAAAAAAATTAATTCTGCACAAGCTAGGCAAATTTGAAAAATTAGTTGAGAGAGAGAGACGTTGAGTCATCATTTGACAGTATATTCCTAGCTTGCAAATTCTATATAAAGTCGCACATAGCTAGTAAAGATTAATAAAACAGCCAAACAGTTGCACCATGTGGTTTTCAGGGCGGAGAGGAAAAAAGAAAAACTAATCAAGGGGAAATGGTTGATATCGTTGCACCGGCCACATCAGAGAAGAAGACTAGGGCTAAGGTATCTATCATCTATATATGTCTTCATCATTAATTAAAGATGTACACCTATTTGTAATAATCCCTTATGGATAGGTGCATTATTTAGGGATAATTTTAAAATAGATGAATCAAAAAGTCAAAATTACAAATTGGTTCACTTGCACACACGCACAAAATTATTTGTATAATAGACGAAAAACGTTTTGCACAATAGAGAAAAAATCAACAATTTGCATTTGTCGTGAGTACTTAAAAGTTTCAGATAGTTAAGTGGATTCTGCGATTTTTGTGGTAAGCAATTTTGGTTCCATCGTTATTTTTGCAATTTTTTTATATATTTATTTTGATTCATGTTTTAATTTTTAAAATACTCAGGATTTTAACTCAGTGTGCAACTAAATTAATATTCAATATATATGAGATCATAATTAATATTATATTACATCATACTAACTAATTAATATTCAATATACATGAGATCATAATTAATATTATATTACATTATAAAATGATATTATCTGAAGTATATATTTTAGGTGATATTTTTTAGGTCAGTGTATTAAACCAAGCTGGTAATTCTATGAGGTCAGGTTGTGTTTTTTTAGAAGGTATATATTATTTATTGTGAGAAATAAAGAAAAATTAATTAGAACTATAAACTAAATATTAAATAAAAAATAAATTATTATACAGACTGTAAATAGACAATACTGGTTAGGGGTGGGATGAAACAAAATTTAATAAGATACATTTATAATTAATAAGAAATTTATTTCTTTTGGTCATTTTTAGGAGCTACTAATTAAAATTGTCCTCTTTGAATAGTAATGTACACATTGTCTTGCTCTATGAAAACACTATTAGATTCAGGTGCAATTAATACTTTATTGTATTTTAGTAATTAAGGTTATATTTTTAGTTGTAGAGCACTGCAAGTATTATTTAGTTGTTTCCATTAAATGCATTTACTCTTTTTAGGACAAAATCTATTAAATAAGAGTATAAGATTCTTGTGCATGAGACGCACAATGAAAATTTAAGTGTAAATTTAAAAACAATCTATAAGGTTTTGAAAAAAGATTACAACTGTAAACTACGAAGATTACAGCGGTAGATTTTGACAATATAAAATACCAAAAATTAGTACTAAGATGTGGATGAGCTCCATATGCTGAGTCATCATATGACAATATATACCTAGCTTGCAAATTCTATATAAAGCCGCACATAGCTTAGTAAAGATTAATAAAACAGGCAAACATTTGCACCAAGTGGTTTTCAGGGCGGAGAGGAAAAAAAAGAAAAACTAATCAAGGGGAAATGGCTGATATCGTTGCCCTAGCCACATCAGAGAAGAAGACTAGGGCTAAGGTATCTATCATCTATATATGTTTTCATCATTAATTAAAGATGTACACCTATTTGTAATAATCCCTTACGGATATGTGCATTATTTAGGATTAACTTTAAAATAGATTCATCAAAAAGTCAAACTTACAAATATGTTCACCTGCACACGCACAAAATTATTTGTACAAGAGACAGAAAATGTTCTGCACAGTAGATAAAAAATCATTGCACAACAAGTAAAAATTTAATTTCCAATTAGCAAAAATAATTATTTTCAAATTTAAAAATTCCATTCATTTAGAATTTAAAATAAGCTGCACAAACAAAGAAAATACACTTTGCGAACATGACCATTTATCTTTGCACATACGACCATTTATCTTTGTGCACGAAAAATAAACTCTGCACAAATGGAAAGTAAATCTTGCGCAAATGAAAAAAATTAATTCTGCACAAGCTAGGCAAATCTGAAAATTTATTTCATTTACAAGTTTTTACAGAATTTTACAAATCAAAATACAATCATTACACAAAATCACTACACAACCACCATCCCCTGTTCTGAAAAAAAAAGGGCCAAAATCAAAGTTAAAAAAATAAAAAATCCTACAAATCCAAAACCTGAAGAACACAAATCAATAGACATAGCCTGAAATAGCCATGGCTGTTCTCACCCCTTCATTTTCGTCCGCGCCGGGAAGAATCACGAAAAAAAGATCAAAGCCCCTTCATCTTTCCAGGTGATCACCAAATTTTCTATGGATCGAAGCCAGAATCCATAGAAGCTGCTCCAAAACAGTCAAGACCACCATTGACGTCCTCGCCATCGCGCCCCCGTCACCAGACCACCGTCGGACCTTCTACAGATCCCGCCGGTGCCACCGCCTGTAACATCGAACCGCCATCAGACCACCGTTGCACCTCGTCGCCATTCCCTTAAAATTTGTAAAGGTTAAAATACCCTTTATATTTTGATACCACGTGATTAATAAATGAGTGCGACTATGGATTCCCCAAATTTCTCTTAAACATACCCCCAATTACGTAAAAAAAAATTCATTTAAAAAAAATTAATCTAAAATGCTAAAAACAAAAATAAGTTTTCAAACTCTTTCAAAAAGGAATTCTAGAACCTTATAGTAGCTCTTTTTAAGTTTAAAAAAAGAAGTATAAAAGAAGTTTTTGGACCACAAAGGTTACAGTTGCAGACTTAAGAAGTCTACAGCGACAGAGTTATAAAACTTGCAAATAAAATAATAAACTTGTAGACAAAATATCAGAGGGGTTTTCACACTTAAAAGTGTATTGAGAAACCTCTAATGTGCAACGAAAATAAGTGTAAGTGTTAATGAAAAACAATGTGAACAAACTTAACAGCTGGGTGACTTAAAGAAGTCTACAGCTGTAGAGTTCAGTTCCTTTGTGAGAAACACAAAGTTTTATGCACTAAGTTAAAATGAATGATGAATGTAACATTAAAGATAAATATGCAATGCAAGAATTAATTAAACAACAGAAATAAATAAAACAAGAAAAGGAGCAAGATTTATAGTGGTTCGGAGTCTATGAATAAGACCTCCTACATCCACTGTTACACCACTCAGGTGCCAAATTCACTAAGAACATATCACAATGATCAATACGAGTATCTCCCCCTCAGAACTAGATTCACTCAGATTTCTATTCTAAGTAAGAAAACAGTGTTTTATTCACTCAGAATATAACAACTCACAAAGAGTTAAAAACCTCACAAAGAGATATCTACACAAAGTAGAAAATAAAGAGTGTGTGAGGGAACAACAATAAATGTGATTCTTTCTAAGAAAATCCTAACCAACTATCCTATGAATCACAAAGAAATATAGGCTCTCTCTCTCTCAGATTTGTTGGCTGTAGACTTGCTTTGGTTGAATGTTTGAATGCTCATGTTGTTGTTATTGCTGCCTCTGAGAACTTCCTCTATTTATAGATGAAGAGGTGTGTCTTATCCATTGGAGAATTCAAATTTGAATTCTGGATAAGGCTTCTCTTACTCTCTATAGCCTTGCATATGTGAAGTGGTCCTCATCCTTCACACAGAATAGTACAGGTTGTACTCTTTGTCTTTATTCACAGAATTCTGGTTGACTTTGATTTAATCGTCATTAAACTTCCAGATTCTTTGATGTAAACTCCTCTTAAGTACTCTATAGTGAGTGCATAAGTGCTTCACAAATTTGAACTTAAGGGTCTTGATAATTTTCATTTTATCTTGATCTTGTACTTCTTTCTTCAAACGGTCATATCAGTTGTAGGGTCTTGAACTTTACAGCTGCAAGTTCCTGAAATTTAGAAACTAGCTGTAGGAATAGCATTACAGCTGGAAGGTCATGTTTGGTTGTAGACTTATCAAATATACAGCTGCGTGCAAACTTTCCTTTCACAACTATAACTTTCTTAGTGATTAGCGTTTAAATATGCATATATTTTATCTATTTTGTGTATTATATTGTGTACTATAATATATTGTTTAGTGTATTTATATATAATTTCACACTTTTAATTAGTTATATGTATTTATGTTTTCTATATAAATAAGAGACGTATGTATAATTCAACCTGACCATTATGTCTATTATTTATTGTTGAGGTCTTAAGTGGAGTTATACTTATCCAAATTTTATGATATTGAACACCTAAGACAATGTACTAAATACTTAAGACATTTTAATGATCCAATTTTACAAGTTTGGATTGTAATTGTACTCAAAAGTGAAGACTCTATTTCTGTCCAAACATTGGACTCAAAACACATTTTTGTATTTGCACAATATCTGGAGCCTCACTAATCCAATTTAACCAATTCCAGTTGTATTTGATCACTAATTTGTTGCTCTACAACTTGTCTTCAGAGCTAAAGTGTCAAAGGTTTCGGCTTCAATAGTCAAAATGACAATCAATGCAAGGGCTCCAGAATTCCGCCATCACAAGACACATGTTGGGAAACAATTCACCATAATTCACACAAAAGTCCAAATTACACAAGACCAAATCCATTGGTTAGCCAAGTAATTCATCAAGACACAGTAAACTTATTAAAGGCGTTGATTTAGTGAATATTGAGATATCTGCATTTCAAGATACCACCATAAATACGCGAAGAAAAATAATCCAGTTTGATCAACTTCACTATTCTGGTCATAACTCACAATCCAGTGATTCGATGTTTGAGATCTTAGACTCTTTGGGAAGCTAATCCAATGGCCTACAACTTTTACTACAAAGTCAAGATTAAATTCGGACGGTAAGGACAATTAAATTACTGATGTTTAAAGGTCACGTGAATTGTTTGCTAGAGTTCTCATCATTCACTATTTGGAGGTCTATATAAAGAGCCCTTTAGCAACCTTTGAAGACATCTGTTAAGTACCTTGGTCTAGATTTTAATGTGTGCAAAACATATGTCTTAATTGGTTAAATTAATCTAACACTTGATCTAAGGAAATTGGTTTTTGAGAGTTATAGTTGTAAGAGAAGTCTGCAGCTGTATAATTGATCATTCTACAGCCAGACATGACCCTACAACTGTAATGTTTCTCTACAGCCAATTTTGTATTTTCAGGACTCTGCAGCTGCAAGGTTGATATAAATTGAAGATTATGAAGACTCTTAAGCACATTTAGTGTAGCTCGCATGCACTCAGTAAAGAATACTTAAGAGAAGGTTATTTCTATGATTCTGGAGGATAATGAAGATTAGTTTGAAGACAGCAAGAATTCTGAAGAAAAGGACAATAGTACAATTAGTACTATCCTGTGTGAAGGATGATGACCACTTCACACATGCTTATAGAGAGAGAGGAGCCTTAACGAGAATTTAAATTTGAATTCTCCAACGGATAAGTCACACCACTTAATCTATAAATAGAAGATGTTCTCAAAGGAAGCAATAACAACAACCCTGCGCATACAAGCATTCAGCCTAAGCAAAGTCTACAGCCAATAAATTCTGAGAGAGAGATTTTATTTGTTCTTCGTGTTTCATAGGATAGTTGGTTAGGATTTTCTTAGAAAGAATCACATTTTTGTTGTTGTTCCCTCAATTGTTTTATCATTTCTACTTAGTGTATATATCTCTATGTGAGGTTTTTAACTCTTTGTGAGTTGTTTTCAGAGTGAATAGGGTAGTTAATCTCTTGTTAGAATAGGAATTTGAGTGAACCTAGTTCTAAGGGGGAACTACTTATATTGATCTTTGTGATCTATTCTTAGTGAATTTGGCACCTAAGTGGTGTAACAGTGGATGTAGGTTGTCTTTTTCATAGACATTGAACCACTATAAATATTGTCTATTTACTTTCTGGCATTTATATTTCTGTATTGTTTATTTACTTACTGTTACATTCATCATTCTTTTAAAATCTAGTGCATAAAAACTGTGTTTTACACAAAGAAACTGACTCTATAGCTGTAGACTTGTCTAAGTCACTCAGATCTTAAGTTTGTTTAAATTGTTTTTCATTAGCACTCACTTATTTTCCGCTGCACATTAGAGTATTCTCAATACACTTTCAAGTGTGAGAATCCCTCTTATTTCTTATCTTCAAGTTGTTTACTTTATTTGCAAGTTTTATTACTCTGCAGCTGTAGACTTCTTTAGTCCACAGCTGTAACCTTTGTGGTCCTTTTTAAAACCTCTTGTAGACTTATTGTTTTTGAACTTTTAGATGTTACTGTAAGGTTCTAGAATCCCCTATTTTGAAAAGTTTGAAAATTTGATTTTGGACTCAAGGTCTATTCACCCCCCCCCTCTAGACCTTGATCACTTAAGGGACCAACATCATCCCATTTTTTCCTTGTAATCCTTCTTTCTTTAGTCTAGTACCTCTCTTAGAATTATGAGTTCTTATTGTATTAGTATGAGTAGCTAAATATTTTACTAGAGCTAGGGATGAAGCTTTAGTAAGGTATCAGTGATGTTCTTGGTTATTCAATAAAGATTTTCAAAATGTCAATCCTTTAGTCATTTGATGAGTTTTTAAGAAAGGTTTTGATTTGTTATTATTTTGATTTGTTGTAGACTTATTGCCACAACAAATGCTTAGTTTTACATATCAACTATTGATTTTAGAAACTTGTTAGAACAACTAAAGGAACTTTTCAAAGTGTTATATGTGCTCAATGTTATATCTTCTGATTGAGATCACTTGATTGTTAGATTTCAATTCAGTTATCAAATATAACCAAGAATAACTCTAGTATCTTCACTTAAAGTGGAATTCTGAAACTCTAGTATTTTGTTACTCTATTGAAACCTCTCAACTAGTTTATATCTTTTTTCTTCCAAATCTCCCTGTGGTTCAACACTCGGTCTCCTGAGAAATTTTATTACTTGAAATCAACCTACACTTGGGTACGTAACTCTCAAGGAGCTATCACTTAGCCAATTTTCTTGTAACAAAATATTAGATTCAATTCAATAAGAATACATGTTTTGTACACATCAAAATTTAAACAAGGTACTTAACAAAGATTGTTGGTCCCTTAAGTGATCAAGGTCTAGAGGGGGAGGGGGTGAATAGACCTTGAGTCCAAAATCAAATTTTCAAACTTTTCAAAAGAGGGGATTCTAGAACCTTACAGTAACATCTAAAAGTTAAAAAACAATAAGTCTACAAGAGGTTTTAAAAAGGACACAAAGGTTAAAGCTGTGGACTAAAGAAGTTTACAGCTATAGAGTTATAAAACTTGCAAATAAAGTAAACAACTTGTAGATAAGAAATTAGAGGGATTCTCACACTTGAAAGTGTATTGAGAATACTCTAATGTTCAGCAGAAAATAAGTGAGTGCTAATGAAAAACAATTTAAACAAACTTAACAGCTGAGTGACTTTGACAAGTGTACAGCTATAGAGTCAGTTTCTTTGTGAAAAACACAAAGTTTTTATGCACTAGATTTTAAAAGAATGATGAATGTAACAAGTAAGTAAATATGCAATAATGAAATATAAATGACAGAAAGTAAATAGACAATATTTATAGTGGTTCAGAGTCTATGAAAAAGACAACCTACATCCACTGTTACACCACTTAGGTGCTAAATTCACTAAGAACAGATCAAAAAGATCAATATAAGTAGTTCCCCCTTAGAACTAGGTTCACTCAAATTCCTATTCTAACAAGAGATTAACTACCCTATTCACTCAGAAAAACAACTCACAAAGAGTTAAAAACCTCGCACAGAGATATCTACACTAAGTAGAAATGATAAAACAAGTGAGGGAACAACAACAAAAATGTGATTCTTTCTAAGAAAATCCTAACCAACTATCCTATGAATCACAAAGAACAAATAAAATCTCTCTCTCATAATTTGTTGGCTGTAGACTTTGCTTAGGTTGAATGCTTGTATACGCAGGGTTGTTGTTATTGCTTCCTCTGAGAACATCTTCTATTTATAGATTGAGTGATATGACTTATCCGTTGGTGAATTCAAATTTGAATTCTGGATAAGGCTCTTCTCTCTCTATAGACATGTGTGAAGTGGTCCTCATCCTTCACATAGGATAGTACTGATTGTACTGTTGTCATTTTCTTCAGAATTCTGGCTGTCTTCAAACTAATCTTCATTGTCCTCTAGAATCATAGAAATAACCTCCTCTTAAGTATTCTTTAGTGAGTGCATGAGAGTTACACTAAATGAGCTTAAGGGTCTTCATAAACTTCAATTAATCTTGAACTTGTACTCTTTCTTCAAACGGTCTTCTCAACTGTAGGGTCTTCAACCTTGCAGTTGCAGAGTCCTGAAAATACAAAATTGGCTATAGAGAAACATTACAATTGTAGGGTCATGTCTGGCTGTAGAATAATCAAGTATACAGCTGCAGAATTCTCTTACAACTATAACTCTCAAAAACCAATTTCCCTACATCAAGTGTTAGATTAATTTAACCAATTAAGATATATGTTTTGCACACATCAAAATCTAGGCCAAGGTACTTTACAATTTCCCCCTATTTTGATGTTGGCAAAACACATCATCAAAACAATAAACAAACAACAATCGCAAGAAGATATTGCCTTCCAAATAAAACAGTAAACAAATAACAAAACAAGATAAGAACAACAGAAGGAAGAGCTGCATAAAATAAATAAGGGTTTCAGATTACAGCGTACAAAGTACAATTAGACTAAAAACTAAACAGTTTTAATATCTAATCAGTGTCTTCATCTCCTCTTGTGCTTTGGATCATTCTCTTCTTCTTCTTCTTCTTCTTCTTCTTCTTCTTCTTCTTCTTCTTCTTCTTCTTCTTCTTCTTCATCAGTAGAATCACCAATTAGTTTCAAGATGCCTTGTTCTGCCAGTTTCATGTTCTTTTCATGTTCCTCTATGTATTTCATCATCATCTGAAATTCATACTCTTCAAAATCCTCTTTTTCTTTCTTGGACTTGAAAACCTTCTTGGGAGGTGGAGTTCTCTTCTTCTGTCCTCCAAGAAGATGAGCATTATCTCCTTTGTACAGAGTTCCATATGCCTTCAGGGCTTTGAATTTCTGATATCTATCTTACTTGAATTTGATCCTCTTGATCACAGTGTGTCTATTACAGATATATTGGTCCCGAAATGAGTAAATCAGTGTATGGGGGGAATACACTGATTTTAGATTTTTCTGAAAGACTCAGAAAAATGCTCTAACACTCTCAGTCAAGATTTCCTGAATTACTCAGTATGCTGAAGGTCCACAGGGGCAGCAGGGACAGTTCAATAATGAGTCAGATAAGCTGAGTGTGAGTAAATTGCTCGGAAGCTCAGTAGAGATAACAAACCTACTGACTGCTCGGAAGCTAGTCAGTTGGACTACTATCTCAGTAAGCTAGAGTACGTGTGGAAAGTGAGCCCTTAGTTTCTACTCGTTTTAGTTTACTGAAAACATTTTCTCTGAGTTTGCTTAGTAAACTGGTGGTTAAGGCTGAGTGCACAGTATTAAGATTCAGGATGATTGATTCAGTCCTGAATATGAAAACAATGCAGAATGTTCAGTTTAGTATGATGACAGTTATAATCCTGAACAAAACAGTAAATCAGCACACAAGGGTCTTTTTAACGTGGTTCGGAGATAACCAACTCCTACGTCCACGACTTGATTTAACAGGAAGCTATCCTCAAAACCCTGAGGATAGGTACTTGGTTTTTACGTGCCAAGGGACACGAATAGCCAACCTCCTCTCTTAGGAACTGACCCCTGGGCGTTTTACAAGTCCCAGTCCTTCTAACCAACCAATCTCACACCCTGAGTGGTTTGGTATTCTGGTTTCCAACTAGGATAGCTCTAGCAATACAAAACAATGCTAAATATTAGAGCTATCGATCTAAGCAAATACAGAGAGAATCCTACTACAACACTAGGGAAATTTAATTACAGAGTGTTGCTTATAGTCTATAAGATGAAAACAAGGAATGGGTTAGTACAGTTCTTGATAAAGATTCAGAAAAGTAAATTCAGGAGTCAACAAGAAGTTGTACTCAGGAAAATGAAATAACTTCATTGATTGATGTAGGAGTTACAGTTATCCTGAAGCTATTACAATTCCTGAACAACTATTTCCTGATCTATTCTTCGTCCTTATTCCAAGCAGCTTGAGGAATTTCATACATCTCCAAGACTCGGTTCAGGACCTGTTTCATCCTGTTCCGATCACCAATGGCCCCGGTAGCACGTCCTACTCTGACGACTTCTTCAGATATTGCTTTCCGGTCCAGTTGCTTGGAGTTCCTGAAGAGTGGAGGAGGATACTTAATGAATTCCGGAGGAGCAATCTCTACACCTTCAGTGTCGGCATGTCTGATTATTTCAGCCCATATATCCGGATGCTCCTGTGCCATCCAGTGATGGAGTATGACGTCTTTTTCTTCAGATTGATCGTCCCATAACCCCACCACATAGAATAGGTAAGCCCACCTATTCCGGATCAGAATCTATACCTCCAGCATTTCTATCGGGATGAAATCCTCTACGAACTGAAGTGGAGGAGGACCTTGATCTGGATTGACCACCAACTTCCTCTGAGTCTTCATTCGAGATCCAGAAGGAACAGTTTTCTTCTTCTGAACCTGCAAAGTCAGGTACTCATTGGACTCATTGGACTCTTTTAATCGTTTTCTTCTTCTGAACCTGCGAAGTCAGGTCCTTCATCTTCGCTATCTTCTCCGCCTCAGTCATCACCATCTTCTTCTGAGTGGTCAACCCAGGGTGCATCTGTTCCTCTATCTCCTTGTACAAAAGTTCCAGAGCGGGATCCTCAGAGGACTTCAACCTCTTTGGATCTGAACCTTCAGCAGCTTCGATGGCAGCTACGGACCTAGTCCTTTTTCTGTCCGCAGCTTTCAGTTAAGGGGGGAAGTCCTTCTTCTTGGCTTTCCCAGCAGCTATTTGCTTCTTCCCTTCCCCCTTTTTTACATCATCGTCGTTGATTCGGCCAACGACCTCGTTTACGGACTCCGCCAATAAAGTGAACTGACTGTCCATCTCAGTCTGCTTTACCTGCAGTTGCCCTATCTGCCCCGCCATCCCTCTCAGACCAACACTGAGCTTGTCAATAGCTGAATTATGTTCAGCCTTCAGTCGACCTTCAAAGCTCATCATTCGGTTGTCCAGGGCAGAGGTAATTTCCATTTTCTCTTGTGCAGACATCTCACTCAGCAGCTCATCCTTCAGTTCAGCCTTCAGCTTGGCCAGCTTTTCATCAACCAGTTGATCAATTCTTTCAGGCAGTTGTTGATCAAGAAAAGTGGCAAGCTTGTTCTCCTGCTGAGTTTGTGCATCAGAGACCATTTGATTGCAGCTTTGAATGACCCCTTTTGCTTGCTCAGAGATAACAGTGAGATCTACTGAGTGTTGAGTCCGAACTTCTCCAAGAAGGTCAATGGCAGCATGCATATCAGTTCCCATCTCATTCCGGTCTCGATCCAGTCTATGCATTTTCTTATTCAGAACTTCAGAATTTGAACCAACCCAGCTTGTTTTTCTCTCGACGAGGATTACCCTTCTGTGAAGATTGGCAAGGGCTCGTCAGGAATTCTGAACATATAGTGAATCGGGGGTGATCCATTTTCCTCTAACTCGGACCAGACCAGTTGGACCCTCTCCTGAAGCCTCCGTAGTCCCGGGTCCCAGGATTGCTTCATCGGCCGGTGCATTGACCCCTTCAATGCCACCTTGCTGAGTATCATCAGCAATCAAAACTACCTCCTTTTCAGCTTCCTTCTCCTTCTCTACTCTCTGAGGCTCGGACTCAGGATAGATGCGTCGGACGGTTCTAATAAAGTCCACCATCTTGATCAGGTGATGTAGAGAGTTTACGTCAAAATGATCAAAGAGGGCAGCTTCTGATTCAGCCATTTTGTCTCATCCTCGCGACTCTCCGAGCTGACTGAGTTCAGGCCAGGTTGCATTCCTAATCATGGCATAGGTGCGAAGTTGCACCACTGCCTCCTTCTGTGCATCTGAGAGGTCAGGAAACCTCTTCTCTACCATCTTCGCAGCCGTTCCCCTTGCCACTAATTCAAAATCTTGTGATGTGTTCTCATCAGGCGCAGGGAATGGCCTTGGGGCTTCAGCCTGAACTTCTTCAGCAACCTCCTTCTGAACTCCTTCCTCCTGAGCAGCTTCCTCCTGATCCTCACCCGCGGGGGCCTCCAAGCCCTGATAAGTTGATGCAATGTCAAGGATCAGTGGGTTTGGATCAGTGGGTGCAACATCCAGAATGGCAGAGATAGGGGCGATTTCAAGAGCAGCCTGAGCTGATTCCCTCTCCGGATGTGCATGCTTAATCACTTCTTCAGCAGCCTTCTCTTCCACGAGCTTCTTCTTTCGCTCCTCTGACCCCGGATATAGAAATGTCAGCTTCTGTTGCTTGGGTCCTGAGGGCTTAGGTTTGTCCTCCGCTGGCTTCACAATATCGACCTCTGAAGATTTGCCTGCCTGAGCCTTGACTCTCCCAGTCGTGCTCGCCTGAGCCTTCTTCTTCTGAGTCCTTGGTCTTTTCTTGGTGCCAGCATCACCGAAATAAGCTCTGAAAAGATCTATTTTTGCTGGAATCTCGAGTGATTGGGCCTGATCCACATCACCGAGATTCAGAGTCTCCAAGATCAGAGAAATCTTGGTGCCAAAGTGCATTTTGGCCTCAAAAGTCGCCTGACCCTCCGGCGAGTATTTGATTTTGTTGGTCTCAGCTACCAGCAATTGGAGGAAGTAATCCTCCTAGTTAAAATTGTGCACTGAGGCATCAGAGATCGCCATCATCGTATATAATTTTGGCCGGGAAATCTGCTCCAGTCCTCCAGCAATCCCCATCACTCCCTGACTAGTCAAGTCAAAGAAGTGACGATTCTCAATCCTCAGCACGGACTTATTCAGGCCCGACTTCAGGACCACATCACCATCGCAGAGGGACTGAAGATAATCCTTCTCAGTCCCAAACCCATAATCAACAGTGCTTCTTCCAGAGCGAGGAAGATTAAAAACCTCCTTAATCTTCTCCCTGATATTGAGAGTGACCCACCTCCTGGTCATCTCATCCTCACCATCCTTCCCCTTCACACAAGAAGTCAGGGGAATGCACGTCTCCCACTCCTGGGAATCCTTGTTCTAAGCCATTTTGAGATAGAATGCAGCAACAACTCAGGGATGGAGTCTCTGGGGTCTTGCAGTGATGAATTGCAGAAGTCCTGCATTTTCAAAAAGGTCCTTCACAGGCAAGATGTCAGGATGTTTAAAGGTAAAATCTCCAAATGGTTCCCAGTGGATCTCGTTTCTTAGATGAAAAAGATTTCCAAAGAATGATTCCACAGAAGGAGAAGCCATGGATGTAATATGAAGATATGAAGAAAATCGGTTAGCAGAGAGATATATATCAAGAAAAGATTTGAGTGCATAAAGGTTGCAATAACAAAAGCTTCCCTTATTTATACTAAAATCCAGTTTTAATCGGATGGCTCAGAAAATTATGACTTATGAGATTCAATGGTTAAGATTAAAACGCAAGATGCATGAAGACTCTTTGGTTTTCAACAGTAATGAGTCAAAACTTTATCGAAAACTGTTCCCGCCCTCTATGCATTAAATGCGCGTCAGAGCATATCCGTATTAAATTCAAATAATTTTCATTAAATAATAACTGAATATTAAATGAATGGCTGGGATTAAATGACAAAATAAATTGATTTGACAATACGGCAAACAGTATCAAGGATGATGCACGCAAGATACAATGACTGAAAGAAAATCAGGAAACATACCAGTCAGCCAGATTTGTATTCTGACTGATACCACATTTGACCTATCAGGGTGACAAGCCCTGAATTGAGTGTCCTGAAACTTAATCAGTCTGTACATATCATCCCTTTCATACTGAATGTTCCCCCTACAACCATTCACATTCTCTGTGAAATTCCTTCATCCTGAGTCCTAGTTAGTCATTCCCCCTGACCTTATGCATTCTGATCTGAGATTCAGATCGAATCTCCTAAGCCTGGGTCAAGGAGTCCTAACTCTACTGATAACTCAACAAACATGGTTTCAGGCAAAGCCTTAGTCAGGATGTCAGCTCTCTGTTTATCAGTAGGGACTCTCTCCATCCTGATGTCCTTCTTCTCAACATGATCTCTGATAAAGTGATGCCTGATGTCTACATGCTTACACCTTGTGTGTAAGACTGGGTTTTGGGATATGGCAATGGCACTATTATTGTCACAATAAATTGGGACTTCAGTGGCCTCAATTTGGTAGTCTCTCAGTTGCTGTTTCAGCCAAAGGATCTAAGAGCAACAACTGCTTGCCGCCATATACTCAGCCTCAGTAGTATACGTTGCAACACTGGTTTCCTTCTTAGAGAACCAAGAGATCAGTTTACTCCCTAGAAACTGACATGTGCCTGTAGTTGATTTCCTATCAAGCCTACTGCCTCCATAATCTGTATCTGAATAGCCAGTCAGTTCTAGGTTGTCATCAGAGGGATACCAAAGTCCTAAATTGACTGTACCTCTCAGGTATTTCAGTATCTTTTTGGCACTCTCTAGATGACTCTTCTTCGGATCAGACTGATACCTTGCACATACTCCGACTGCATAAGTGATGTCAGGACGACTAGCAGTCAGATACAATAAGGATCCTATTAGTGCCCTGTATTCAGTCTGATTTACTGAGACTCCTTCTTTGTCAGGATCCAGCTTCTCATTTGTGTTCATGGGAATACGTGAGACTTTGCTGGACTGAACTCTGAATTTCTGAATCAAGTCCTTCGCATACTTGGACTGATTTATGAAGATTCCGGAGTCAGTTTGCCTGACTTGGAGACCCAGAAAGAAATTCATTTCTCCCATCATTGACATCTCAAATTTCCCAGTCATCAGCTTGGAGAATTTCTCACAGAGCTTCAGATTAGGAGATCCAAAAATTATGTCATCCACATAAATCTGAACCAAGAGAATGTCCTCCCCTTCGGATATCCAGAAGAGGGTCCTGTCCACTGTTCCTTTCACAAACCCGTGGTCTATCAGGAATTGGGATAGTGTATCATACCAAGATCTCGGAGCTTGCTTCAGGCCATAAAGAGCTTTCTTCAGGTGATATACCTTGTCACCAACTTCGAACCCTGGAGGTTGTTCAACATAGACCTCCTCGTTCAGTACACCATTCAGAAAAGCACTCTTCACGTCCATCTGATACACTTTGCATTTCTTGAATGTTGCATATGCTAGAAACAACCTGATTGCTTCTAACCTTGCGACCGGAGCAAAGGTCTCATCATAGTCTATTCCTTCGGCCTGAGAGTAACCCTTTGCCACTAGTCTGGCCTTATTCCTGACAACAACATTCTTCTCATCCCTCTTGTTCTTAAAGACCCACTTGGTGCCAATAACATGTTGACGCCTAGGTCTCTCAACTAACTCCCAAACCTGATTCCGTTCAAACTGATTGAGCTCATCCTGCATGGCTAGGATCCAGTTGGGGTCATCAAGAGCTTCTTCTATGCTCTTAGGTTCCTGATCACTCAGGAAACAGCAAAACATAGCGCTCTCGCCAAAGGACAACCTTGTCCTGACCCCCTCATTGATATCATCAATGATATCAGCCAATGAGTGATCATCTAGCCACCGCCTCCTGCTGACGGGAGCACTGGGAGCTGCTGACGTTCCCTCGCCTGATCCTGAAACATTAGTCTCTATAATAACAAGTAAAGAAGCGGAACGAGCAAGAACAGGGGATACTGAGTCATTTCCTGAGGGTTGGCCAATATCAGAGACATTGTTTCCCCCTACAGAGTTGGACTCAGTAACTATCTCAGGTGCAGAAGCATCATCACCGACAGTACGTACCTCAGGTTGAGTCTGTCCCTCCGTCTGAGACTCAACATTCTCTGAGGCTGGGGCTTGCTGAGGGTTGGCCTGAGGTCCATCCTGATCTTCATCATCATAATCCCATCCTTTGGGAGCACTGACAAGTTTGATCTTGAATTCAGGATTTTTCAGACTCAGTCTTGTTACTCTTTTGGTAACCCCCTCAGTGTAAGGACTCGGAACCTGTTTTCTACACACTGATACAGTCTCATCAAACACAACATGAGGTGTTTCTTCCACACAAAGAGTCCGACAGTTGTATACCCTAAAAGCTTTACTGACTGAGGAGTATCCTAAGAAACCTCCCTCATCAGATTTGCTATCAAAGGCTTTCAGCTGGTCTTTCCTATTGTTCAGGATGAAACACTTACACCCAAAAATATAGAAATAAGAGATGCGAAGCTTCCTCTTGTTCCAAGTTTCATAAGGTGTCTGAGCATGTTGTTTGTTCAGCATAGATCGGTTGTGAGTGTAGCAAGCAGTATTGATTGCTTCAGCCCAGTACTTCTTGGGCAGTCCTGACTCAGCCAACATGGTCCTGGCAGCTTCCTTCAGGGTCCGATTCCTTCTTTCAGCTACCCCATTCTGCTGAGGGGTCCTGGCTGCAGAAGTCTCATGAGTTATACCATGGTTAGTACAAAAGTCAGTTATAATAGAGTTTATAAACTCAGTTCCTCGATCTGATCGGATCCTGACTATGCTCTGACCCTGTTCAGTACTCAATTGCTTGAGTAACTCCGGAAGTTTGACCTGAGTCTCCTTCTTGTTCAGCAAGAAAATAACCCATGTGTACCTGGAATAGTCATCAACAACAACAAGGGTATATTTCTTACCATTTATGCTGACAGGAGTAACTGGACCAAAGAGATCCATGTGCAGGAGCTGAAGCACTCTGTCAGTTGAGAAGGCTTCTTTCTCTTTGAATGAGGCTTTGGTTTGCTTGCCTTCCTGACATGCTCCGCACACGTGTTGCTAAAAACTTCATTTGGTAGACCATCTACAAGAGAAAGTCTAGAAATTTTGTTAATAATCTTGAAGTTTAAGTGACTCAGGCGTTTATGCCATACCCAACTGAGCTCAGAGGAGCTCTTAGCGACCAAACAAGTTTCAGGAGGACTTCTCTTGAAGTCAGCAAAATATACATTGCCCCTCCTGATGCCTGTAATCAGAACCTGTAGTGTAGATTTGTCCTTCACAAGACACATGTTAGATGTATATTCTACACTATATCCTTGCTCACAAAACTGACTGACCGAGAGTAAGTTATGTCTCAGTCCCTCAACATATGATACATTCAGTACATGGACAGAGCCAATAACAAGGGTTCCGAATCCCCTGGTGAAACCCTTAGAGTTAACACCAAAGGTTACCTGCGGGCCTTCTTGAGCTACATAATCCTGAGGGAGATCACGAAATCCGGTCATGTGCCTGGAACATCCTCAGTCCAAGTACCAGTCCTTCATCAGATCCTCCTTCCTCTTCTTGTAGCCCGCAGCGACCTGAAAAGAATCAGGCCTCAGGGTACCCATCTAGTATTGGGTCCTACGGAGTCAGCCATACCCTTCGGGATCCAGATTTATTTTACAATTCTGATAGTATCAGAAGTGTAAACCTGTCTCCCAGAAACATCAACATACACAGTCTTCTTCCTTTTATGCCTGGGAAGTTGAGGGTGTATGGGTGTCAGCCTGAGGTTCAGGAGCCCTGAATTGGTTCCTGGGGGCGGGCCTCCTGTTCCTCTTTGGCCTGGGTGCATTGGGCTGGGGTCTGTCCTGAGAAGGAGCAGCTCGGGCCTGACCTCTTGGCACTTGAGGTCTGGTCTGAGTGTTATCGGAGTCAGGTCTCCGTTGCCTTTCAGACGCCACCTGGTTTGTCCTTCTCCTTTGAGGATTGGGACGCTCCTGATGGGCTCTGTGCCCTGCCTGAGATGTCTGGACCTCTGTAGTCCTTGGCCTTGCCTGAGGCCTCCTCTGACTGGATTTCCTTCCACCCTGAGCATTTCCAGGCTGGGCCTGAGAAGTGCTAGGAGCAGAGTTCTTCCCAGCTTGAGGATTCCTAGGCTGAGCCTTGGAGTTTCCTTGGTCTATCTTCCTCGACTCAGGATGAGGAGCCTTGGCGTTTCCCTTAGGTTTTGGCCTTGGTTCCTCAGTCCTTTGCCTGACAGGTTCAGCAGGGATTTTCTCCTTCCCTTTGCCTTTGTCCTGACGAGCAACACTTGGGTTCTTATCGTCAGTTTGGGCAGGGACAAACTTCTTTTGAGAGTTGCTCCCTGAAGCACCTCTCTTCTTCTTGCCCTTTGGGTCTTTTGAGGCATCATAGCCTAACCCAGCTTTAGCACCATCGGTCAGCTGAGAGAAACTTGTTAACTCATCAACCACTTGGGTAGATGTGTATAACTTCTTCAGCTTAACCTCAAGATGCCCATTTGTTTCTTTCAGGGCCTCAATTTCAGTGGTGTACTGAAGCACCAATTCTTCATGAGCTTTCTCTTTTGAGATCAGCTCAAGATCCCAAGCAGTTTGCTCAGCACAAAGGCGAGCTTGCCACTCAGTTTCGAACATCACTCTTAGAGCAATTCGCTCAAACATTAGTTGTTCCTAAGCGAGGAACAGATAAGTATCACGAGTCTCAATCAGCGAGTTGATTACACCCTTCAGTCTTTCCACTTCCAGTGGAGCTTCATCATGCTTGTTCCGAGCATGAAGCAGCTCTTCCTGAAGGTGTACTAATCTGAGGGCTTCCTCAGTATCTCTCACTCTGAGAGACTCAGTTAACCGATCGTTCTCCCCACTCAGTTGTGCATTCACATCTACTGTGTGAGTATGAGTCTCCTGCAGCCTAGAGAAGTCAACCATCAATTGCTCTAGAGCGAGCTGAAGGTCGAGTTCTGCTGCTGAATTTGACCTAAGCTCAGGTGCGTGATCAGGAGAAGAGGCAGAAGAACATACCTCATCATCTGCCATCAGGCAGAGGTCATCATATTCCTCATCGGAGAAGAGTTCAGGGGACCGGTGTCCTGGACCGTCTGAATCTGAGGAATCCTCAGCAAGCATAGCTCTCCGGTCTGATGCCCTGAGCTCTGTCTTGGCTCTCTGATCCTCTTGCTCACGAGCACTGAGCTTCGGACAATCATACTGATAGTGTCCGGTCTTCTTGCAGTGGTAGCACTGATCTACATCAGAAGCAAACTTCTTGTCAGTGTACCTTTTGTCTGATGACTCCCTCCTGCTCCCTGATGATCGTTCAGGTTTGGAGCTGGATCTTTTGGGCTCATCATCTCTCCTCTTCTCATCTCTGCGCCGCTCAGGCTCATTGCGATCTCTCCTGGAATCTGAACCCCTTCTTTCTTCTCTTTGGGGCTCGATCTCCTGGGGCTGGAGTACCTGCGATCACGGCTATCAGTATAAAATTTCTTATACCTTCCGAATCGAGAGTTCAGTTTCTTGAAACTCCGCGCCATCAGGCTGTATTCCAAAGCCAGCTCATCCTTGTTCATGTCCTTCAGAGATTTAGAACCAGATCCAGCCTCAGGCTCAGGAGTAGCTTTAAGAGCCGCGCTCTTTTCCTTTTCAGGAGTCTTCTCCTCACTAACTTCCTCACTGACAACACCCTTCTTCTTCCTCTTATCGAGGTCGAATTCCAAAGCCTTTAACTCTGAGAATAGGTGAGAGTGAATAATGTTGGTAAGATCCTGAGTGTTCTTCAACAAGATCACTCCTGTGTCCCATCTTTCAGGGAGACAGTACAGGATTTTAGAAGACATCTCCCTCTTGGGAAACTCCTTCCCAAGGGTTGCTAGCTCATTCATCATCTTAATGAACCGAGCTTCCATCTGATCGATGGACTCTCCCTCTAACATCCGGAAAGCCTCAAACTTCCTGATTGCAAGATCTCTCTTGTTCTCCTTGATCTTCTCTGATCCCTCACTCATCTCCCTCAAGGCATCCCAGATCTCCTTTGTCGTCCTAAGGTACATAAACCTGACCGAATTCTCGTAAGAAACGGTGTGGAGTATAATGTTCTTAGCAACATTATCCAGTCTGATTTGCTTAATCTGATCAGAATTAAGCGCGGACCTCTCCACTTCTTCATCTCTGGCAGCTGGAACAGGAACATTGCCAGCAACAGGCCAGGTCATCTGAAGATTCCTCATGAATTTGATCGAACCCTGCTCAATCACCAAAGGCATCTGATCATGGATGGAATAGAGATGTGCGAGTACCCTGAATTTCCAAGAATCATAATTATCAATAGAGAATTCAGGAAGATTGTCCTCGAGGCATTTAGAATCGGATGCCATGATATGCAGTTTTCAGAAACAAGATCTGTTCAGTAGACCACCAAAAGTTTCTCCTCAGAAACTGTTGGTAAACAAAGTCAGTAGTCTTTCGAACCACTACTCTGATACCACTTGTTGGTCCCGAAACGAGTAAATCAGTGTATGGGGGGAATACACTGATTTCAAATTTTTCTGAAAGACTCAGAAAAATGCTCTAACACTCTCAGTCAGGATTTCCTGAATTACTCAGTATGCTGAAGGTCCACAGGGGCAGCAGGGACAGTTCAGTAACGAGTCAGATAAGCTGAGTGTGAGTAAAGTGCTCGGAAGCTCAGTAGAGATAACAAACCTACTGACTGCTCGGAAGCTAGTCAGTTGGACTACTATCTCAGTGAGCTAGAATACGTGCGGAAAGTGAGCCCTTAGTTTCTACTCGTTTTAGTTTACTGAAAACATTTTCTCTGAGTTTGCTTAGTAAACTGGTGGTTAAGGCTGAGTGCACAGTATTAAGATTCAGGATGATTGATTCAGTCCTGAATATGAAAACAATGCAGAATGTTCAGTTTAGTATGATGACAGTTATGATCCTGAACAAAACAGTAAATCAGCACACAAGGGTCTTTTTAACGTGGTTCGGAGATAACCAACTCCTACGTCCACGACCTGATTTAACAGGAACCTATCCTCAAAACCCTGAGGATAGGTACTTGGTTTTTACGTGCCAAGGGACACGAATAGCCAACTTCCTCTCTTAGGAACTGACCCCTGGGCATTTTACAAGTCCCAGTCCTTCTAACCAACCAATCTCACACCCTGAGTGGTTTGGTATTTTGGTTTCCAACTAGGATAGCTCTAGCAATACAAAACAATGCTAAATATTAGAGTTATCGATCTAAGCAAATACAAAGAGAATCCTACTACAACACTAGGGAAATTTAATTGCAGAGTGTTGCTTATAGTATGCTTTGAGTGCTTGGATTCTTGAGAGCTTTCGCTTGGAAATTTCCCGTTAGCCTTGAATGGGTGCAAAGCTCTCCATATTTATAGGCAAGATTCAAAATAGATCCGTTGGAGGAGATCTAATCAAATCTTTCCTATTTTAGGGTGGTTGCAGGCTAGAAGTACTGTTTGATCTAATCGCCATGCTTATTCTGGCAAGTTTGTTCCACCGCCTGTAACTCTGAGACACATTAAATGCCGCATTAAATGCTGCACAGACTCCATACACACGTGTCGAAAGATCATTGGCTCTCCGTTCTAATGGCTAGTTGACTTTCTGACATTTGTCCTTCCTCGTACATTCAATACTCTGAGTCTCTTGTAAGTAACTCAGCCTGAATGTTTGTCTCATTGGAGTCGTACTGACATTCTCTTTGTCTCTTGTCCCATAGCGTAAATAACCTTTTTACTTTGGACTTACATGAGTCAGATAAACTGACTCAAGGCCTAAGTCAGGTCTTAAGTGCATTCAGCACAGCCTGATAGGTTTTTCAGCCAAGTATGTGTAACCTTTTTGCTTTGGACTTACATGAGTCAGATAAACTGACTCAAGGCCTAAGTTAGGTCTTATGTGCGTTCAGCACAGCCTGATAGGTTAACACTTACTCTTCACTGATTAAGTTCTGTCCTGAGTATGCTTAGTGTACTCAGTAGAAACATCAGCCAATGGTACTTCAGGATTGTCTTCAGGACGGATCACCAGGCTTCGTTCTTCAGCTTCAGTTCAGGCAATCTTCAGCAAGACTGACTCTGACTTCTTCAGGATGGATTGCACATCAGACTTCAGTAAATTGGGTCGACTCCAATATTCTTCAGTCTTCAGCGCGTTCCTCCTGAACTGAATTCCTAACCTGACTATCCTGTACTAGACAAATCTGAATAACTATACTTAGGCAAATTCATCAGGGGTTTTGGGATCTAATCAAAATACTCAGATTGTCCCAACAAGATACTCAGAAATTCTTCCAATTGAATATCAAATTCAGATTTCATGATCTTTTCCTTTTCAACTTCTTCATTCTTCTTTTCTTCAGGGGCAATCATGCTGATGGGTTGAATGTTCAAAGGTTGAACATTCACAACAATTGTAGATTCCTCAGAATCTTTCAATTTCTGCTTCTCTCTTTCTTCCCTTTCTTTTTCTTCTTTATCCTGCTTATCTTTCTTTCTGACTTGAGCATCCTTTACCGTCTTCTCTCAGTAAACAGCAGGTTTATGTGCTTGGGAGTGATGAGTCTTCACAGTAGGTTGCTTCACAGCTGTAGATTTGGGGAGCTGTATAATTTTTCTTCCTTGAGAGCTTACCTTCATTTGTTCAGACTGTTCAACCATTCTCAAAGACAAATCTTTTGACTTTGCAGCTTCAAATTCCTTAGCCAATGATTTACCAATCCCTTTAACATTTTCCAAATTACTGTCAGTCTTCTTATCACCTTCTTTGATCTCTTGTTCAATTCTACTTTCCCCCTTTTTGCCAACATCAATATGTGACAAAATGGTAGAAAGTTTGCTCATCAAATCTTACTTTAAACCTTCATTACTAGAAATCATCTTTGTCATCTCATTCTTCATCTCTTGAACTTCTAACTTCAGATTGAATGAATCATCCTTCATGAGATTAATATCTGACTGTAGAGTTGTAATTTCTCTAGTTTTCTGAAGTATGTCTTGTCTGACCAATTCATTCTACTTCAATAAACCATCCACAACAATTTTGAAATTCTTTTCAAGGACTTTCTTTTCTTCTATTCTTCTTTCTTCAACCATCTTGACCAAATCTTCTGTGCCTTTCCTTACTTTCTGATATATGATTGTATCAGGAACCCTTTTTACCTGTTTCAAAATCTCAGCTTCAATTCCTTTAAATTAATCTTCAAGATCTTGGAGCTTTGAAACAACTTCTTTTGGAGTTGATTAGGGTCATATTAGCATGTTTTTGCATCCATTTCTACATGGTTTTGATGTGCTTATGTTCATATTTGACCCTAAAATGCTATACTTTGTGCATTTAACCCTTTTTGGCTAGAAAGTTGTGTTTTGTAGTGAAAATGAGCAAAATCGGCAAAAGACGAGCAAGTGCGTAAAAGTCTAGAAATTGTGAGTTTATCCAATGGAGGTAAATGATATACCATGACGAAGATTTTGAAGAGAGGGTCGCAATGGAAAAAGAATCGAGTTAATCGGAGCTCTAGAACTCAAGATATGAAGAAAATGAGGAAGTCGAGGATCGATCGGACGAGAACAAGCTGGTTCATGCGCCACCAAGCCAGGCTCGTGCGATGACCAGCCATGGTTCATGTGAAGATTCACTGGTTCGTTCACTCCAGGCCGAACGAATGCTCACACGAGCTGGATTCGTGCGGCCACCTGTTGGCACTCGTGCGATGGCTCGGCTACACCCATTTTCGAGGGTTGTTTCGTCTTTTTGCGCGTTTAATGAAGGGCATTTTGGACTAAACATTGTGGGCACTATAAATACTCCAAGGATCAGATTCTCAAGGCAATCTAGTTTAGAATCTAAGTCATAATTCAAGTCATTAGTTAGTTCTTAGATTAGATTAGAGAGAGAGAGAGAGAGGTAGTTACTAATTGGGTTCTTAAGAATTCTTCTTACGATTTCTTCGATTATTTTCGATCTACAGTACGGATTGTCGATCCGATTGTTCCTGCATTCTCTCCACACTAAGAGCTACATTTTGACCGATTGTTATGTAATTTTCATTGTCGGATTGCTAGATAGCTTTTAGAGGCAAATTGTATCTTTCCAATTTTCATTGTAATAGGTAATCTTTCAATATTCCTTTACATTTCTTGCATAATGATGATTGTTACTAGCTTAATTGTTCTTATGTTTACCAAATTAGCCATGGGCTAATTCCTTTATGTGTTGGTGTATGACTCCTATGGAGTAATGTGGTGATCATGTTGATCTTTTGAATGCTATGAGTTGTTGTATGATCAATTCTCTACATTGATGGATTTTATGAATGCTTAGTATGCATAATTGATTCCTAGGGCCATTAGGGAGTTAGTCTCATACGAGAGTAGAGCTATTTTCCTAAATCTTCTTGCTATTAGGCCAATGCATGCTAAGTGTTTGATTAAATTCCTAAGATAATGAGAATTATCTATAGTGAATTGGAAGAACAATTAGAGGCTCTAATGTGTATCTAGGGAGACCTTTTGCATGTTAAGAGTGGTTAGCCGATTGATTGTACAATACCTCATTGCAAGATTAAGGGATACTTCACCATGTGAAACATAGGATAGTACACTAGCATATATCTCTCACATTTGCTCACTTTGCAACCCAAGGTGATAGGTAGTTTACTTCTTTGATGTATTAGTAGACATTAGATACCTTTTCCCTTTATTGCTTTGTTTGCTTTCCAATTGAAACAACAATTTTCCTTACAAGACCCCATCTCCCTGTGTTCGATAAATATTAAACTTGGTCAACTTACCAAGACGATATAGCGATCACGTACACTTGCGTGTGGACACCTTTTTTACTAAACAAGTTTTTGGCGCCGTTGCCGGGGAGATGGCTATTTTGTTTGGTTGTTTGTTGTTTCTTTTATTTTCAATTGGTTACTATTGTGAGAGTTTTGATATTTGATAATTCTTGCAGGATTTTGTGGAAGTGAGATGGATCGATACAACTACTCTACCTACCCTCCACCAAATACTCAACCTTCTACATCCTACACTTACCATCCTTACACCTACCAAAATGAAAGATCCTACCAACCTCATCATACATCACATAACTATATGCCTCCTACTTCCTACCATCAAGGAGATCCCACTTATATTAACGAAACACTACATCTTATACTCAAGAAATTGGACAACATAAGAAGTGGAGGATATAGGCATTTAGAGGAAACAAACCTAAAGTTTGATGCAATTTTCCGAGATCAAGGAGCTAGAATAAAGAGCTTAGAGGTACAAATGAAACAAAAATTAAGAAAATACGGGCAAAGGGCTCGAGAATGCCAATCCTATTTGATTGAAGCTCAATTGAGAGAAGAGTGTAGTGCTATTGAGTTAAGAAGTGGAAGGAGATATGAAGGACCGAGTGCTCCTATTTGTGATGAGGATGGAGAAAAGGGGGTAGAAGAAGAGAAGATTGATGATATAGATGAGAGAATTGATATGGAATACTCTATTCCAATCGGTGAGGAAGGTGGGAAAGAAGAGGAAAGCAAGGTGGAAGAAGGGTTGGTGGAAGAAGGAGAAAAGAGTGGAAGTGAAATGGAGGAAAGATATGTTCCTAAGTGGAAAAGAGTTAGAGAAGAGAGGGAAAAGAAGAATAAAGTGGAAGTTGATGAATGGGGGGTGCCAAAGACGGTAGTGCCCATTCCATACCCTCAAAGGTTCGCCAAGAAGAAGCTTGATGACAAGTTCAACAAGTTCTTAGAAGTCTTCAAGAAGCTTTACATAAATATTCCTTTTTATGAAGCCTTGGACCAGATGCCAAGTTATGCAAAGTTTATGAAAGATCTCTTAGCCAAAAGGAGAAGAGTGGAAGAGCCGGGAACGGTAAAATTGACTAAGGAGAGTAGTGATGCTTTGACAAGAAAGCTACCTCAAAAAGAGAGGGACCCGAGATGCTTCACAATTGTTTGTGACATGGGTAATGGTGTAGTACACAATGCCCTATGTGCCCTAGGAGCAAGCATCAATTTGATTCCACTCTCGATCTTCAAAAGTCTAAATCAAGGCCACTTGAAGGGGACTTCCACCACTCTCCAATTGGCGGATGGCTCAACTACCATTCCTAATGGTTTTATAGAGGATGTACTTGTGAGAAATAAAGATTTCACATTTCCAGCAGACTTCTATGTTCTTGATATGGAAGAAGACAAAGACATTCCTCTTATTCTAGGAAGACCTTTCTTGGCTACCGCCCGAGCGGTCATTGATGTATATAATGAAGAGCTGACTTTGAAGCTTGGAGGGGATGAACCTGACTTTTCCATCCAAGATGCTATGAAGCATCCAAGGGAGAATAACTCTTGTAACTCAATCGATGTTGTCGAGCATTATATTCAAGAAGCTTTTGAAAATGCTGAAATTCCTTTCTTTACTTCTAATTATGAGATTCCAAATTATAATAAAGCTAAAGAAAGTGATTGTCTTGTTGTTGATGATGTAGGTGATGAAGATGAAGGATCCATGGACACTCAAGTAAAAAAGATGCTCTTGGAAATTAAAGAGGGGGAGATTGCCACAAGGGAAGTAGGAGAAGCAAGTAAGGACAAAGAAGAGGAGGCGAGGATTGCATTAAAGCCATTGCCCGACCACCTCAAATATGCATATCTCGATGAAGATGAAAGGAATCCGGGTAATCGTATCTTCTTCTCTTAATGATGATGAACTTGATAAATTGCTTGTTATACTTAGGAAACATAAATCGGCTATAGGTTGGACGGTGGATGATCTTAAGGGTGTTAATCCTTCTTTATGCATGCATAGAATACGTCTAGAAGAAAATGCTAAGCCATTAGTTCAACCACAAAGACGTGTGAATCCTATAATACAAGAAGTCATTAAGAAAGAAGTGTTGAAATTGCTTGGAGCGAATATGATCTTCCCTATTAGTGATAGCCTTGGGTGTCACCATTGCATGTAGTGTCTAAAAAGGGTGGAATGACTATCATTAAAACTGAAAATAATGAAGTGATTGCTACAAGGGTTGCCACGGGTTGGCGTGTTTGCGTTTATTATAGAGAATTGAACAAAGCGACTTGTAAGGACCACTTTCCCTTGCCCTTTATGGACCAAATGTTAGATAGATTGTGTGGTTATCGATACTATTGCTTCCTCGATGGTTACTCCGGATACAATCAAATCATGATTGCACCGGACGACCAAGAGAAGACGACATTCACATGTGCCTATAGAACGTTCGCATGGAGACGCATGCCCTTTGGGCTATGCAATGCTCCAGCTACATTCCAAAGGTTAATGATGTCGATCTTCCATGATTTGATTGAGCAAATAATGGAAGTGTTCATGGACGATTTCAGCGTTTTTGTTAATACCTATGATATGTGCTTATCTAATCTTGAGAAAATGTTGGTTAGATGTGAAGAGGCAAATTTGGTGCTAAATTGGGAGAAGTGTCACTTCATGGTAAGTGAAGGTGTTGTCCTTGGCCATCACATCTCATCTAATGGGCTACAAGTTGATCGTGCTAAGGTAGTAGTTATTGAGAAGCTACCCCCACCTATAAATGAGAAGGGAGTAAGATTTTTTTTGGGACATGCTGGATTTTATCGTAGATTTATCAAAGATTTTTCTAAATTGTCTAATCCCTTATCTCATTTGCTTGAGAAAGATGTTCCTTTTAAATGTGATGATGCTTGCTTGAAATTTTTCAGGATGCTTAGTGAAGCTTTGGTGAGTGCACCAATCTTGATTACCCCCGATTGGAAAGAGCCTTTCGTTCTTATGTGTGACTCGAGTGATTATGTTATGGGGGTGGTGCTAGGCCAACTAAGGGAGAAGAGATTTCATGCAATCTATTATGCTTCAAAAACCTTCTCATCGACTCAATTGAATTACACCACTACCGAGAGAGAGCTTTTGGCCATTGTATATGCCGTGGAGAAGTTTTGTCCATATCTAGTGGGGACGAAAACCATTATCTATACGGATCACTCGGCTATCAAGTTTTTGATGACAAAGAAAGATTCCAAACCTCGGTTGATAAGGTGGGTGTTGCTATTACAAGAGTTTGATTTGCAAATTAGAGACAAAAAGGGCAGCGAAAATGTTATAGCCGATCACTTGTCAAGATTAGTGAGAGGAGATGAGGCCTTAGAAGAAAAGAGGACATACTCGAAAGTTTCCCCGATGAGTGTATTTTTAGAGTTGAAGGAGAGAAAATTTGGAAGATGGAAGATGAGGCTCCTTGGTATGCCGACTTCGCCAACTTCTTAGCAAGTGGAGCAATTCCTTATGGAATGAATTCAAATGCAAGGAAGCGGTTTTACAAGGAGGTACGTTGTTACATTTGGGATGATCCATATTTGTATCGTGGATGTGCAGATTCTATTATTAGGAGATGTATCCCGGATGAAGATATTGAAAGTGTGCTTACCCATTGCCATTCCTTGCCATGTGGAGGACATTTTGGGTCCATTAAGACGACTCAAAAGGTATTTCAATGTGGTTTTATTGGCCTTCAGTTTTTAAGGATTGTCACATGTTTGTTTCTAGATGCGATAGATGCCAAAGAGTTGGGGGGTTGTCAAGACGTGATGAGATGCCCTTGAATATTTTTCAAGAAGTAGAGGTCTTCGACGTATGGGGTATCAATTTTATGGGACCCTTTCCATCTTCTCATGGTTATCTATACATTCTTTTGGCTGTGGATTATGTGTCTAAGTGGGTGGAAGCAATCCCCACGAAGTTCAATGATGCAAGAGTGGTGATGGAATTCTTAAGGAAGAATATTTTTGCTAGATTTGGTGTGCCAAGATCGTTGATTAGTGATGGGGGTACTCACTTTGTGAATAGAGCGTTGGGGAATTTACTTGTAAAGTATGATGTGAAGCACAAGATCTCCACGGCCTATCACCCCCAAACTAATAGATTGGCGGAGGTGTCGAATCGACAAATCAAGCTTATTTTAGAAAAGACCGTGAGCTCTAATAGGAAGGATTGCGCACTCAAGTTGGATGATGCGTTATGGGCATATCGTAAGTTCTTTAAAACTCCATTGAACCTCTCTCCTTACCAACTTGTATATGGTAAACCTTATCATTTGCCCGTTGAGCTTGAGCACAAAGCTTATTGGGCCATTAAGAAGTTGAATTTTGATGAAAAGTTGTGTGGGGAGAAGAGGCTTACTCAATTGCTTGAGTTGGATGAATTTAGAGATGAGGCGTATGAAAATGCTAAGATTTTCAAGGAAAAGACCAAGAGATGACATGATGCCAATATAAAAGAGAAGTCCTTTAAAGTGCTCGATCAAGTACTTTTGTTTAATTCAAGATTAAAGTTGTTTCCCAGAAAATTAAAGTCAAAATGGAGTGGGCCCTTTACTATATCAAATTGCTTTGCAAGTGGATGGTACGAATTGATGAATGACAAAGGGGAACTCTTCTATGCTAATGGGCACCGTTTGAAGCTTTACCATAATTCCATGCCAAAAGAAATGACAAACTATTTAAGGCTATGTGATGTTGAGCCACCATGATTTGAGCTTAAGAGTCGTCCGGCTAGGGGACGTTAAATCCAAGCGCTAGATGGGAGGTAACTCATCCTTGTGGTTTATTTTGTAGCTTTTATTGTTAATAGTGTAGTTGATTGGTGTTTTTGTTTGTGTAGGTGTTTATTGTCCAAGGGGGTGCTTTCATAATATCATTGCTCCAAGGGTGAGGTATTGTTTCCTTCCTCTTTGTTAAATACTTGGCTTAGCCAAGTTTGGGGGTGTTCTCTTGGTATTTGCTTGGTAATGGATTATGTTGACTATTGATCTTATTTTGATGATGCTATTATGTTTGAGCTTTATTCTTGTGCATTGCTTGACCTTGTCTCCACTTCTTTACCAAACTTTTTAGACCTATGGTCCAAAAAAGTTTGGGGGGTGTGATCGTTTCGTCATTCTCTTCGCAATGCTATTCTTATAATGATTTTTGGTGCTTTTATGATGTTTTGGACCATATGCTTTTGTGTGGTCTTGTTTTGCTTGTTATTTTTGGCCATATTGTTGTTTGCTTTTAGTAGTGAATGCATGAGATATGTTTATTGTTGTATGGATGAGTTGAAAGTCATGATTAGTGATTAGAGTTTAAATATGCATGTATTGTATCTATTTTGTGTACTATAATGTATTGTTTAGCGTATTTATATATACTTTCACACTTTCTAATTAGTTATAAGTATTTATGTTTTCTATATAAATAAGAGACATATGTATAATTCAACATGGCCATTAAGTTTATTGTTTATTGTTAAGGTCATAAGTGGAGTTATACTTATCCAAATTTTATGGTATTGAACACCTAAGACAATGTACTAAATACTTAAGACATGTTAGTGATCCAATTTTACAAGTTTGGAATGTAATTATACTCAAAAGTGAAGACTCCATTTCTGTCCAAACATTGGACTCAAAACACATTTTCGTAATTGCACAATATCTGGAGCCTCACTAATCCAATTGAACCAATTCTAGTTGTATTTGATCACTAATTCGTTGCTCTACAACTTGTCTTCAGGGCTCAAGTGTCAAAAGTCCCGGCTTCAATGGTCAAAATGGCAATCAATGAAAGCGCTTCAGAATTCCGCCATCTCAGGACACATGTTGGGAAATAAATCACTATAATTCACACAAAAGTCCAATTTACACAAGACCAAAGCCATTGGTTAGCCAAGATATTCATCAAGACACAGTAAAAATATTATAGGCGTTGAGTTTGTGCAAGCTGAGATATCTGCTTTTCAAGAGACCAAAATAAATACGCGGATAAAAACAACCCAGTTTGACCAACTTCACTATTCTGGTCATAACTCACAATCCAGAGATCTTAGACTTCTTGGAAAGCTAATCCAACGGCCTAAAACTTTCATTCAGAAGTCAAGATGAAATTCGGACGGCAAGGGCAATTAAATTACTGATGTATACAGGCCACGTGAATAGTTTGCTAGAGTCCTCATCATTCACTATTTGGAGGTCTATATAAAGAGCCTTTTAGCAACGTTTGAAGGCATCCCATTTTCCTTGTAATCCTTCTATCTTTAGTGTAGTATCTCTCTTAGAAATATGAGTTCTTATTGTATTAGTATGAGTAGCTAAATATTTTACTAGAGATAGGGATGAAGCTTTAGTAAAGTATTAGTGATGTTCTTGGTTATTCAATAAAGATTTTCAAAGTTTCAATCCTTTAGTCATTTGATGAGTTTTTAAGAGAAGTTTTGATGTGTCATTATTTTGATTTGTTGTAGACTTATTGGCACAACAAATGCTTAGTTTTACATATCAACTATTGATTTTATAAACTGTTAGAACAACTAAAGGTACTTTTCAAAGTATTATACACTTATATTTTCTTGATGGGGTTTTAAGAAAGGTTTTGATGTGTCATTATTTTGATTTGTTGTAGACTTATTGGCACAACAAATGCTTAGTTTTACATATCAACTATTGATTTTATAAACTTGTTTGAAAGTATTTTACGTGCTCAAAGTTATATCTTCCGATTGAAATCTCTTGATTGTTAGATTTCGATTGAGTTATCAAAGATAACCAAGAATAACTCTAGTATTTTTATCTAAAGTGGAATCCCGAAGCTCTAGTATTTTGTTAATTTATTGAAACCTCTCAACTAGATAATATATTTTTCTTCCAAATCTCCCTGTGGTTCAACACTCGGTCTCCCGAGAAATTTTATTACTTGAAATCAACCTACACTTGGGTGCGTAACTCTAAAGGAGCTATCAATTAGTGTAGTGGATTTATTGCTTGATTCTTGTCTTATCTTTGATACTTTTGATTTCATGATTCTAGAGATTTCATTGATAGGAGCATTCTTGATATGATTTGAGTCTTGATCACCATTACCCATGAGATTTGAGCCATTTATGCCCGTTTCAATCTTGAACGGATAATATTTTTTTGATGTGAGTTCCACACATGTGCATTATACTCTAGAACTTGGCTTTAGTCTTATTTGAGGCTACATTAGATAATGATTTCACATGAGATGATATGAGGCATTTTCTTTGATCTATATTGAGCCACTTAGCCATATTAACCTACCAATGATATTATTATCCATTGTTTACCATTTTGTGCCTATTATCCTTTCATTTGGCTAACCACACTTTAAGTTATTTTTCTACCTTTTTGGAACTCTCTTGTCCTTATGATTAGTAGAGTGAAAAGAAGGAAGGAAGATTGGTGATATGATGAAGAAATTGGTGGCCAATGTGGAAAGAAATCCTATGCATGGATTGATATGAAAAGAAGGTTCAAGGGCAAGTGCTTGCAAGAAATTAAAAAAGGTTGACTTTTTGAAAAATTATGGTCAAGTTTGACTCTAGTGTTGTGAGTATGATCACAAGTTTGCAAAAAAGGGAAGAATGATTCTTTGAAGTGTGATTGAGAAAGAGCATGAAGAGGTTGCTAATTGCATGAAGAGGTGAATGATCTCTACGATGATTCCTTCTATGCATTACTAATCATACTTAGTCACTTTTACCCATATGTTCCTTCCCTACAAAAGAGCCAACACTACAACCTTTAAAAGTCCTTATTGATGTGTGATTGATTTGTCATTCCAAGTGGTGGAGAATGTAGACTTGAGCCAAGCTTATGGTACTGTGTGTATGTGATGTGATAATTGAGTGAGCTTAAACACTTGAGGGTTGAGTGAAACACCTATCTTGTGAGGATCATGACTCATTGATTTGATAATTGTGCTAATTGATGTGATTTTGATATATAAGTGGATGATATTGTATCTTAGATTTGCTAGATATTGAGTGATGATTCTATTGCATTGATCTTGTTCTTGATGCTTTATACATACAATTATTCCCCTATCTTATCGCTTCGTTGCTCGAGGCCGAGCAACAATCTAGTTTGGGGTGTGATTAGGGTCATAATTGCATGTTTTTGCATCCATTTCTACATGGTTTTGATGTTATGTTCATATTTGACCCTAAAATGCTATACTTTGTGCATTTAACCCATTTTGGCTAGAAAGTTGTGTTTTGTAGTGAAAATGAGCAAAATTGGCAAAAGACGAGCAAGTGCGTAAAATTCCAGAAATTGTGAGTTGATCCAATGGAGGAAAATAATATACCATGTCGAAGAGTTCGAAGAGAGGGTCGCAATGGAAAAATAATCGAGTTAATCGGAGCTCTAGAACTCAAGATATGAAGAAAACGAGGAAGTCGAGGATCGATCGGACGAGAACAAGCTGGTTCGTGCGCCCCCAAGCCAGGCTCGTGCGACGACCAGCCATGGTTCGTGCGAAGATTCTCTGGTTTGTTCACTCCAGGCCGAACGAATGCTCACACGAGCTGGATTCATGCGGCCACCTGTTGGCACTCGTGCGATGGCTCGGCTGGACCCATTTTCGAGGGCTGTTTCGTCTTTTCGGGCGTTTAATGAAGGGCATTTTGGACTAAACATTGTGGGCACTATAAATACTCCAAGGATCAGATTCTCAAGGCAATCTAGTTTAGAATCTAAGTTATAATTCAAGTCATTAGTTAGTTCTTAGATTAGATTAGAGACAGAGAGAGAGAGGTAGTTACTAATTGGGTTCTTAAGATTTCTTCTTACAATTTCTTCGATTATTTTCGATCTACCGTACGGATTGTCGATCCGATTGTTCCTGCATTCTCTCCACACTAAGAGCTACATTTTGACCAATTTTTTTGTAATTTACATTGCCGGAGTGCTAGATTGCTTTTAGAGGTAAATTGTATCTTTCCAATTTTCATTGTAATAGGTAATCTTTCTACACTCTTTTACATTTCTTGCATAATGATGATTGTTACTAGCTTAATTGTTCTTATGTTTACCAAATTAGTCATGGGCTAATTCCTTTATGTGTTGGTGTATGATTCCTTTGGAGTAATGTGGTGATCATGTTGATCTTTTGAATGCTATGAGTTGTTGTATTATCAATTCTCTACATTGATGTATTGTATGAATGCTTGGTATACATAATTGATTCCTAGGGCCATTAGGGATTTAGTCTCATACGAGAGTAGGGCCATTTTCCTAAATCTTCTTGCTATTAGGCCAATGCATGCTAAGTGTTTGATTAAATTCCTAAGATAGTGAGAATTATCTATAGTGAATTGGAAGAACAATTAGAGGCTCTAATATGTATCTAGGGAGACCTTTTGCATGTTAAGAGTGGTTAGCCGATTGATTGTACAATACCTCATTGCAAGATTAAGGGATACTTCAACATGTGAAACATAGGATAGTACACTAGCACATATCTCTCACATTTTCTCACTTTGCAACCCAAGGTGATAGGTAGTTTACTTCTTTGACGCATTAGTAGACATTAGATACCTTTTCCCTTTATTGCTTTGTTTGCTTTCCAATTGAAACAATAATTTTCCTTAGAAGACCCCATCTCCCTGTGTTTGATAAATATTAAACTTGGTCAACTTGCCATGACGATATAGCGATCACGTACACTTTTTTGACTAAACAGGAGTCATCTTTGGAATAGTATCATTGTCTTCTTCCTCAGATTTTGCTTCCCTAATGACTAACTCCTTTCCTTTCATAATTTTTTTAGCTTTGGAGGACACTAACTCTACTGCTGTAGAGTCTTCAGTAGTGGCCTTCCTCTTGCTAGGATGTAAGACAAGATCTGTCTTTTCAGTTGAGAAATCAGCCATGTAATCATCAGTATTTTCTCTTTCAAGGGCTGATAAACTCTGCAGGGGAGGTGTTCCTTATTGATATATCTCCTCTAATGTGAACATTGCAAGTGGGGGTTGGTTGAAGATACTTGCAACAGGATTAGACAAATCCTTTGCACTCTCATCAACCTCTCTGGATGTATCTTCTATGATTTGCTCATCAACTTTAGCTTCTTGAGTGGGTGGAACTTGACTACTGATAATTTGAGCTTGAGCACCACCCATTGGTGCATCATCATCATTGCCTTTATCATCATCATCAGGCTTACCTTTAGGCTCTTTGCAAGGTGATGCAACATTTTCTGCTTCTTTCTCTTTCTCTTTCTCTTTCTCTTTCTCAGAATCAGGTTGATCAAGAACCATCACATCAGCATTCTCAGTTGTATCTACAGCACTAGCTCCTGTAGATTCTAACAATATTGCTCCTTCAGCTAAAGCAGTCAAGCCTTCTGCTTCAACAACTTGTTGACTTCCTTCACCAATTCTTTGTAGAATATCCTCTTCACTCTCTGAACTGACTACCTCATAGTTAGCTTCAGGAAATTCTGCCTCTGGATCATTTTCAGATCCCATTGCAATTCTTAATGCTTCACCTGCAGATTTTGTAATCTTTTGTCTCTTAGGAACTTCAGCAACCACTTGTTTTCCTTTTCCTTTATTCTTCCTCAGTTTCTCAGCAAGAAAATCATCAATGAAGTGAGGCCTTAAAAGTTTATTTACATCAGTACAGTTTGTCCAGTCAACATTAACCCTTTGGAACAACACTTTCTCTTCAGCTGCCAACTTCTCAAGTTCTTCCCTTACAATTTTCCAATCTTCGAATTTTTCTCTTTCTTCTTCAAATCCATCAACTCTTTCTATTGGAACAACATAGAGTTGTTCAGTTTGTGCTTCAGGAATTTCAGTAGCTTGAACTTCTTCATCAGGCAGTACATTTGTCAAGTCTACAGCTGTAGACTTGTCAACTTCTTCTTCTGCAACTTTCTTTGAATGATATTTCTTTGCTCTTCTTTCTCTATCAACTTCATCTTCAGATTAAGTAACTTCATCAACTAGAAGTAGTTTCCTTCTAACATATTTCTTCTTCCTCTCATAATGTTTCAAGGGACTTACAACTGTAAGTTTTTTCCATCAGTCTTGTTCTTCTTTCTCTTCTTCAACTTTGGAGCCATAAGAGCATCCACAGCTCCTCTCTTGAAGTTAGCTTTCCCAATGATACGATGAACAAGAATAGGTTGACCACTGTGACCATTGAACAGGGAAAATCCTAACTCTTGTAAAATATAATTCAAAAACAATCCAAAACCTTTGTTTTTGCCAGCTTTCACAACATTATTTCCAATATTTCTAAGCAGCAATTCTCCAATATCAATCCTAACTTCCTTATCTATGGCTATCATCAGATCCCACATAAGGATAGTACCGGTATCATGAGTTCCAGTTCTACATAAAAGACATTTATCTATAGCTTCATAAAGATAAACATACTCAACTGCAAGGTCGTTCTTCTTAAATGTCCTCTTCCAATTTTCTGGAAACAGCTTCTTTGTAGTGAACTTCCTCCAGTATCTTTTGTCTTCATCAGAAAAGTTGAGGTTGTCATGTGAATCACCTCCATTTCTCAAGTGTAAAGCTCTGCAAATATCTTTAGCTGTGATATTCACACTTCTTCCTTGCATTTTCACTGAAAGTGTCTTTCTCTCCACATTTGCATCAGAATTCTTGTAGAACTCATGAACTATCTTATCATCATACGCTTTGGGGATATGAGTAAGACAGTAATGGATTCCCTGGTTTGTTATATGTCTAACTACGCTTTCCATTGCGTCTGTAGGATGTTTCTTTTGAATCTCTTCAAAATCGAACAGGGCACCAAAATTACTTTCATTGCCATAATGATTGGTTTCAGAAGATGAGGGATAGAGAGTGTATAAGGGGGTTCGAATGTGTAAAGTAGGATACAAAAAGGATGAAGAGTCCTTTAAATACCTTTCCTTACAAAGGTTCAAGACAGTGAGGGTAAATCTGTCTTTTTGACCTAAAATTTATGAGTTTTTAAATTTCAAACCAAAACTTATAATTAAGTCTGTCCTAAATATAACTCACATAAGAATTTAAATCCATTTAAAATGTTACACAAATTCAAACAGTTTATTAATTAAAATGATGAATAAAACCAAAATGTCTATCACTAAGGTCATGACGTTTCTGAAATTGTAGTGCTCCATTTAATTTTTAGAATTGTACAAAGTACTATATATTTTCTAAGTTTGCAATTAACATGTTTAGAATATGGAAGTCTACATTTGTAACTAATCTGAAGTTCAGTGCCAAGTCTACAGCTGTAGAGTTAACAACTCTGCAGTTGAATGACATTGCAGCTGCATATTTCCTTTTCAATGAGTTTCCAATTTTCTAAGTTTGTCATTGCAATTTAGTGATTTTCACAGAGTCTTTTCACTCTTCCAGCATTCCCCAATTACCTCTCAAGATTGAAAATCTTGATTCACACAAAGGTTTAGTGAAAATATCAGCAAGATTCAAATTAGTATGAATCTTTGTCAATTTCACATCCTTTATTTCAACATGATCTCTTATGAAATGATGCCTTACATCTATGTGTTTTGATCTAGAGTGTAACACTTGATTCTGTGTAATAGCAATAGCACTTGTATTGTCACAGAATATAGTGGTTTCTCTTGCATCAATCTCATAGTCTTGTAATTGATATTGCATCCATAAGATCTTTGCACAACAGCTTCCAGCAGCAATGTACTCTGTCTCAGCTGTAGAGAGAGCAATTGAATTTTTCTTCTTACTGTGTCATGCCACTAGTACTCTTCCTATCAATCTTGCAGCCTACAAAATCTAAGTCAGTGTAACCAATGAGTTCAATTCCTCCTTCTTTAGGATACCATAATGCTAGATTTTGTGTGGATTTGACAAATTTGATGATTTTCTTTACAGCATTCAAGTGTGATTCCTTAGGATTAACTTGGAATCTAGCACATACACCTACTGCAAACATGATATCAGGTCTGCTAGCTGTAAGGTATAGCAATGATCCAATTAATCTTCTAAATTTGGTTACATCAAAACTTTTGCCATTCTCATCTTTGTCAAGACTCACAGAAGGTGTCATAGGTATATTGGTAGGCCTAGAGCTGTCCATTCCAAATCTTTTGATAAGCTCTTGAGTATATTTAGCTTGATTGATGAAAATTTCATCTCTCACTTGCTTAACTTGTACTCTCAAAAAGAAATTCAGATTTCCCATCATGCTCATTTCAAATTTCTCAGTCATGAGCTTAGAGAACTTTCTGCATAAATCTTCATTGGTTGAGCCAAAGATTATATCAACAACATAGATTTGAACAAGCAATATATCATCTCCATGTTGTAATCTGAATAAGGTCATGTCAATTATACTCTTTTTTAATCCATTTTTGATCAAATGATCACATAGGGTATCATACCATGCTCTTGGTGCTTGCTTAAGTCCATAAAGGGCTTTTCTAAGCTTATAAACCATGTCTTCAGCTGTAGATTCCTCAAATCCTGCTGGTTGTTCAACATACACTTCCTCTGATAGTAAACCATTAAGAAATGCACTCTTTACATTCATTTGATAGACTGTAAAGTTCATATGTGCAGCATAGGCTAGAAATTTTCTTATAGATTAATCTTGCAACTGGGGCAAAGGATTCATCAAAATCTATGCCTTCAGATTGACAATAGCCTTGAGCAACTAGCCTTGCTTTATTTCTGGTTATAATTCCATTTTCATCAAGTTTATTCTTGAATACCCACCTAGTTCCAATCACTTTGTGATTCCTAAGTCTTGGAACAAGTTCACATACTTGATTTCTCTCAAAACCATTCAATTCTTCTTACATTGCAATAATCCAATTGACATCTTGCAGTGCTTCATGAATATCTGTAGGTTCTGAAAATGAAAGAAATGTAGCAAACATTGCCTCATGGATCTATTTTCTGGTCTTTACAGCATCTGATAGGTTTCCAATTACATGCTCAAGGAGGTGATCTTTTAACCAAATCAATTATGATTTAGGTTCTAGTCTTTGATCATTGTTCTCTACAGTTGTTGATTCACCTACTGCAGACTCATCAGGTCTTATTGTTGGTGTTTCTACTTCTGTTTGAACATTCTCATAGACTAGATCTTCAACATTCTCTATGGGAGGTAACTCAACTATCACAGTGCCAAAGCCTTTGTTGATCAATTCTACAGGATTTTTTATTTCAACATATTGTTGTTGACTTGTGACTGTAGAGTCCTCTTTAGAGTCTTCAATAATTTCTTTAGGGGAGCTATGTTGTTCATCAAAAACAACAAGATGTGACTCTTCTACAATCATTAACCTCTTGTTGTACACTCTGAATGCTTTACTAACATTAGAATAACCTAAAAAGATACCTTCATCTGACTTTGAATCAAAAGTCTTGAGGTGTTCTTTCCTATTGTTCAGTATGTAGCATTTGCATCCAAATATGTGTAGATAAGAGATATTAGGAGTCCTTCCTTTCCATAACTCATATGGAGACTTCTTATGATCTTTCACTATCAAGCATCTATTTTGAGTATAGCAAGCAGTGCTTGTTGCTTCTGCCCAAAATCTCTTTGGTAGATTTGCTTCAACAATCATTGTTCTGGCTGCCTCCTTGAGTGTTCTATTCTTCCTTTCAGCAACACTATTCTGCTGTGGGGTACTGGCTGCAGAGTATTCATGCATTATGCCATATAGTGAACAATATTCTTCAATGACTTGATTTGTGAATTATGTTCCTCTATATGATCTGATCTTCACAATCTTCAAGTTCTTTTTATTCTGAATCCTTCTCAATAATTCTGGAAACTTCTGAGAGTTTCACTCTTCTTTATTAGAAATGTTGTCCAAGAAAATCTTGAGTAATCATCTACTACCACTAAAGTGTATTTCTTTCCACTAATGCTTACAGGTTCTATGGGTCCAAAAAGATCCATATGTTGTAATTCAAGTATCCTTGATGTGCTTGAGTGTATTTTGCTTTTGAAAATCTTCTTGATTTGTATCCCTTTAACAAAGGCATCATATAGATGTTCCTTCCTGAACTTTATGTTTGGTAGACCTCTTACAAGTCTGTTATTCGCAAGTTCATTCATGGTTTTAAAGTTTATGTGATTCATCCTTTTGTGCCATAACCAACTAACTTCATTGGAACGTTTAACAAGAAAGCAGGTAGTTTCAGCTGTAGAGTCCCACTCTACAATGTAAACATTCCCTTTTCTAGTTCCTGTCAGTTTTGTGGTTTGAGATTCAATATCTTTGACTATGCAAGTGTCATGTGTAAAGTCTACAGTGTAGCCTTTGTCACAAAATTGACTTACACTAAGCAAATTATGCTTTAATCCTTCTACCAAATAAATATCATTGATTTGAACATTTACTTTGAGCAGAATTCCTGATCCTTTAGCTGTTCCACTGGCATTATCACCAAAAACAACCTTAGGACCTTTGTGATCTTTCACATTTTGTAACAAATTTCTATCTCCAGTCATAAGTCTTGCACAACCACTGTCTATGTACCAAATCTCTCTTTTGGAGGTTGTAACTTGTCCCTGCAAAATAAAATGAGTTATTTAGAAATTCAATACTTTGGATTTCCTCCAGTGTTACTCTTCACAATCCAAGCCTTTTTGGGAGCTGTAGAGTTGTTAATTCTACGGTTCTTGCTTGATCCTCCTCTTTGAATGTTTGAAGAAGGAGACAAATCAGACATATTTCCATTCCAAAATCTATCAAAGTTAAGTTTTCTTTCAATATTCAATTTGTGAAAGACTTCTTCTTCTGACTGTATAGTTGATTCTGCAGTTGGTTTCAAAAGAATGTTTTGCAACATGTTTGTAACATCTTCTTCAGTATCATCCATGATCTCCTTGACTTTCTGTTGTCTTCTAAGTGACAATTCCTTGAATGAATTTAAAAATTTCAAATCTTCTGGCTGTAGGATTGAGTTTACAGCTTCTTCAGGGGTTGATGTTGATTCTTTGATAACCTTCCTTTCTGGTTTAGGAACTGACTTTTGCAAATGTTTCATCCAAGTGCAAGGATTATATCCTATACCAGTCAAATTCTTTGTATGTCTTTGCTCAGACAACATCTTCTTTAATTGTTTAGATGACTTTCCAAAACAATCTAGCTTCTTTTGATAATAAGCATTGCTTTCTTCAAGATCAGCTATCATAAGTTCTTGAGTTCTGATAGTTTTCTTTAGTTCAGCACAGTCTACAACTCTACAACTTGCTTCATTGAAGAGTTCTTCATTGTCATTTTTAGACAACTGTAACCTTCTTTGAGTTCTTGTAGAATCTGCAGTTGCTGTTCAGCATCCTCTACTCCAGCTAACAAAGCTTTAACATGTTCCCTTCCAATGTGATTATCTCTTCTAAGATCTTCATTTTCTTCTTGTAGTCTTTGGATTGCACTAAGCATGTCACTGGAAGAATCTTTTTCTGTAATATAACTTGATGATGATGAGCATACCTCTAAATCTTTAGCCATAAGACAGATTAGGGCTTCTTCATCTGAATCAGTAGAGTCAGAGTCTTCTAAATCTGTAGTTGACTTTTGAGAAGAAGAGGGACAGTCTTCCTGGTTTTTATCAAACTCTGAAAGTAGTGCTCTAATTCTCTCCTTGTCAAACTTTTTCTTTCTATCTTTTCTGATTCTCTTTTCTTCGTCTGTATACTTCTCAGCTTTGGGATATGGACAATCCTTGATGTAATGTCCAGGCTTTCTGTAGTTATAACACAAATAAGTTGAGTTAGGTGATGTAGATTTCACCTTACCATCCTCCTTTGGTGTGAACTGCTTCTTCTTAGTCCATTTGCCAAATTTCTTGAGTTGCTTTATTAAAAGAGTCAAGTCTTCATCATCAGAATATGTAGCTGCAAGGTTGTCAGCCACTAGAGCTCTAACCTTACTGTTGTCACGTTCTTTTCTTCTACTTATGTCAAATTCATAAGCCTTCAGGTCTGAGAAGAGTTCAAAGGTGGATATCTTAGATAAATCCTTTGATTCTCTCATAGCAATGACCTTCACGTCCCATTCAGAAAGTAAGCCTCTGAGAACCTTCATGTTCATTTCTCTTTGTGAGTAATCTTTACCAAGTGAGTCTAGCTCATTGAGAATCTCAATGAATCTTGATTCAAACTTTTTAAGGGTTTCATCAGATTTCATCTTGACGTTCTCAAACTTTTGAACTGCTATCATGAGTTTGTTTTCCTTGATTTGTTCAGTTCCTTCACAAATCATTTCCAACTTTTTCCATATATCTTTTGCAGTTTTACAGTTTTTGATCTTGCTAAACACAATTATATCCAGTGAGTGATAAATAGTGTTGTTTGCAACATTGTCAAGATTGGACCTTCTCTTGTCATCCTCTGTCCATTCCCTTCTAGGTTTGGGGATGATCTGAGCTAGTCCAGTTGACTGATCAGTTGTAGTGTTGACCTTCACAATAGGTAAAACGCCATCTTCAATGATAGACCACATTTAATCATTGATTGCAGACAAGTGTGCTTGCATTCTAATCTTCCATTCATCATAACCTCAGCGGAGAACATAAGAACCTTGGATTTCACCATCTTGGGAGCCATGCAAGTATGCAGGTGTGTTTTTCAAAAATAAAAGGATCTAGCTAGGTACTGATCAAAGCAGTGGCAAGCCAACTGCTCTGATACCACTTGTTGTTCCCTTAAGTGATCAAGGTCTAGAGGGGGGGTGAATAGACCTTGAGTCCAAAATCAAATTTTCAATCTTTTCAAAAAAGGGGGTTCTAGAACCTTACAGTAACATCTAAAAGTTCAAAAACAATAAGTCTACAAGAGGTTTTAAAAAGGACCACAACGGTTACAGTTGTGGACTAAAGAAGTCTACAGCTGCAGAGTTATAAAACTTGCAAATAAAGTAAACAACTTGTAGATAAGAAATCAGAGGGATTCTCACACTTGAAAGTGTATTGAGAATACTCTAATGTGCAGCGGAAAATAAGTGAGTGTTAATGAAAAACAATTTAAACAAACTTAATAGCTGAGTGACTTAGACAAGTCTACAGCTATAGAGTCAGTTTCTTTGTGAAAAAAACAAAGTTTTTATGCACTAGATTTTAAAAGAATGATGAATGTAACAAGTAAGTAAATATGCAATACAGAAATATAAATGACAAAAAGTATATAGTCAATATTTATAGTGGTTCAGTGTCTATGAAAAAGACAACCTACATCTACTGTTACACCACTTAGGTGCCAAATTCACTAAGAACAAATCAAAAAGATCAATACAAGTAGTTCCCCCTTAGAACTAGGTTCACTCAGATTCCTATTCTAACAAGAGATTAACTACCCTATTCACTCAGAAAAACAACTCACAAAGAGTTAAAAACCTCACATAGAGATATCTACACTAAGTAGAAATGATAAAACAAGTGAGGGAACAACAACAAAAATGTGATTCTTTCTAAGAAAATCCTAACCAACTATCCTATGAATCACAAAGAACAATTAAAATCCCTCTCTCAGAATTTGTTGGCTGTAGACTTTGCTTAGGCTGAATGCTTGTATGCTCAGGGTTGTTGTTATTGCTTCCTCTGAGAACATCTTCTATTTATAGATTGAGTGGTGTGACTTATCCGTTGGAGAATTCAAATTTGAATTCTGGATAAGGCTCTTCTCTCTCTATAGGCATAACTCAAATTTCACGGAGTCGTAAGACAAAATCTAACCTTTCTCATTACTATTATTTTATAATATATAATTATATAAGTATTAATTGCACCTAAACTATATATCTATTCAGAGTGGAAAATTGTAGTAGCTACTACAAATCACCAGATGAAATGAATTTCAAAATCGTCTATCACTGAGGAAATTCTGAAACAGAAATCTGCCCAAAAATCAAAATTAGAAACTTAAGGAAAAATCTTATAAACAAAATTCGAAGCCACATTTGTAAATAAACTTTAGGAACAGAAATCAAAGTCTCATCTGCATTATAAAAATTGAAACAAGAGGTAAAGAGTTAGTTTTGTGTTAAAATTAAATAATAATATGTATTGGTTGCAAAATCAACAATTTGCTTTTGTCGTGAGTACTTTTAAAGTTTCAGATAGTTAGGTGGATTCTGCGATTTTTGTGATAAGCAATTTTGGCTGCATCGTTATGTTTGCAATTTTTTTTATATATTTATTTTGATTCATGTTTTTATTTTTAAAATACTCAGGATTTTAACTCAGTGTGCAACTAAATTAATATTCAATACATATGAGATCATAATTAATATTATATTACATCATTGCAACTAATTAATATTCAATATATATGAGATCATAATTAATATTATATTACATCATAATTATCCGAAATATATATTGTAGGGTTGGTTACAGGTAGGGCCCTTTCATAAGTGTAATATACATGTAAGACCCCTTATGTCATACACATTACATCTAGAGCCAAAATAGCCTTTATACATCCACAATTGTAGCCTAAAGGCTATGTCAGGTTTGGGACAAAAAGTCTAGTTGTGTACCGTTGAGTATATTCGTGTACTATAGTACATATATGTGTACTCCGAAATGATGGATGTGTACAAGTGATGTGATGTGATATCAATCAAACACTGTTCATGTCAAATCATACACTGTTCACGTCAAATTATACACTGTTCAAATCACATCTCATGATTACCTATTTTTCGGTGACTAATAGTACAATGTGCGTATGTACCATTGAACTAATTATTGTATTATAGTTATTATTGTGATTTTTTTTTATTTTTCCGGATGATCAAATTTCCGGTCAGTCTCTTTTTCGGCGAATCACATGTGTACCATTGAGTTATTTACTGTACTATTGAATAAATAAAAATCTTAGAGAGAGACGTTTAAAATTTCTTTGACGATGAAGAACTTCAAACACTCTTCATCAAAGTCATGGGACATCTGTATGGATGAGCACTAAACTTCAAACACTCTTCATCAAAGTCATTAACTGGGACATCTGTATGGATGAGCACTAAACAAACACATCATTTTAAGTCCTATGCATCATCTTATCCTAATGGTCATTTCACCTCACTCAAACCTCAAGCGCACATCAGTGCAGTAATATGATGATATTAATGTGATACAATACAACTAAATAAAACATGAAGCAGCATATTAAACTGAAAAAAGAAACTCCACCAATGACAAGTTCACTGATACATATACTTTTTGAACTCGATAAATTGAACAAGTATTCAGCTAAGCCAATAATCAGATATTAACAATCGTCAACAAGAATTAAAAAGATTACTCTGTCCGTCGTAGATGAACTTGCATATTTTCCTTTTCGGGACGTCCCAAAGGAACATGCAGACCCAAAAAAGAAAAGTCTTTTATAAACTTCACCCTCACAATATCTACATATTTACATAAAATATCATTACTTTTTCACTTTTTTGACCAACATTACACTCAATCCAACTAACTTTTTCACTTTTTACATAAAATTTTATCAAATTAACCCTCAAAACACTACTTTTCTTTACTTTATTTTACTTTTTCTTAATTTGTGTGTCCCTCCTCACTTGCAAATTGCTCTGGGACGGAGGGAGTACAACATAAGGCAAAGCATCACCAGTGTCTTAAATTCTCCCGATGATATCTTGGTTGAGGACCTTTAGCAGCACATGTCTGCGAAATTACAAATGCAGCTATTTCCTGACTTAGAAATTTAGACTTATCAAAATATAAGCAGCTCCACTCCAGGAAATTATCTAGGGTTTTGCTTTTGGTAGAATAAAGTGTGGGATGGATCCCCTCGTGAAACTAAGTCAAATTGGAACTCCCAAATCTT
>JAPKLY010000955.1:0-92458 GCA_026898435.1 Prunella vulgaris
GGGCTAGCAACTTATCAAAATAGCTACTTTGTTTCACATGCGACAAGCAACTTATATGATGGAAGTATGTGAGCTACTCGCCTCTTCTTCCATTGGTTCCTAGGATGGTGCTTGATGATAATTAATCTCAAATGCGTACATAAAATTGCTCACTTAATTATCACAGTTCCTCTCCTATCAATAATTACCCTAGCCTAATCTCTAATTTAAACGTGTGTCAAATAATTAGGGTTAGACTAAATATGTGAAAGTATTCCCATGTTCTCCTTGGCGAGCAATTATAGTTGTCTTAAGGCAGAGTTAATACGTCGAACATCCTCCTAGCGAGAACTCATGCAAATTTCCAACTGTTGCTGTGCACAAGAAGTGGAATTTGAGGCATCATTCTTATTCACATCATAGTGCAATAATGATGCAGCTCTCGTGTCCTGCGCCTCTATTTTTTGATACTTTAAATTTTTTTGCATATAGGCCCTTATTATTTTTCACATTAATTTTTTTGGCCCTCATCCATTTCCTTTAAAATCTTCCTCTTCCTTTCGCCAACTAGCTCACCTGAAGCTCGCCTAGAGTAGGGGACAAAAGATCACACCTTACCACAATCACTGGACCTCAAAATCGCATAAGGCAGAGGAGCTAGCCTTACTCGGAGTAGAGAGCAATAGCTAAGAAGGTCTTCAGTAGTAATGTAGTAGGTTGAAAGCAATATAATTAGAACATAAGAGGTGGCTAAAGAGACATGTGTTAGGACACTTGTCAGCTAATTAGGCCACTTAAGCTTAAAACATGTCACCTCACCACATGCAAACATATAAATAGGTCTCTTGTACTCTCATTCTCTCTCTAAGTTCATTATCCACAAGAAATTCATCTCTCTACTTTCTCTCACTACTCAATCCACTCTGTAACACAATCTTGATTATTGTTTGGGAGAATTCAAAGATTAATCAACCATATAAACAACACAATTAAGAAATTATTTCCACAATTTGGCGCTAGAAGGAGGGGGCTCGAACCTCCAATTGTTAAAATTGTGAGAGATTGAAGGTGTTCTTGAGGAAAAGTTGAAGAACAAAGTTTGAAGATTTGAAGAATACTTTGAAGGTTTGAAGAAGATAAACAATTTCCAGAAATTATAAACAAACCCAGAAAGGAATGTGTGTTAGGATTGACTGGAACTAAATTCTGGAAAATCATCTACACACAAGGCTAGAAAGAACACTACCTTCATTGCCTTTGCTAGAAATTGTTGAAGACAAACTACCCACCACTGAAATATGTCACGCGAGAACACCAATACCTCATCTACGACCAGGAGGTGGAAAGGACCAGAATCGCGAAGAAACCACGCTGATGGAGAATCTTCCCTCCATCGAGCTCCTGGGCGAGCTACTCGCCAGGTACGTACCCCAGCTACCCTGCAAGATGGGCTAGACCCAGTAGTCCAGTCCGTACTCCAGAACCCGGACGAGCTAGAGCGAACTATTGCTTTGATCTAGGAGGTCCGTAGGTAGCAGCAGCTTGCCGACCTGTGACCTACTACCCAACCTGCTCCCAACAATATAGCCCGGGATCGAGAAACAAGGCATTCACACTCCTCCCAACCGAGGGAAAGAGTGGGCGAGCTCTAGGGTGAGCAAGAGGCAAGCAGTGCAAGAGCTCGCCACCTGCAGGCCACGTGAAAGACCAAGATGAGTGATAGGCTCAGCTCACAAGATGGGCGAGCTAGGAGTTAGGCTGAAGGCTCCACAACTAATAAGCCTCGGAGCACCCTTCGTGACAGGTTGGGGATGAGGTATGAGAAAATCGTGCAAGAGTCTGTATTAGCACTGCTACTTCCGGTGAGAAGAGAAGACTCAGGCTTACACCCTCGTAGGTCCACACACGATAGGTTGCGACGACCAGCCTCTGATAGGCTAGGTCTGAATGGTGCTCAACAATTCCGAAAAATCACAACTGAACCACCCTAGAGCGAGGGACTGCAGGGTCCTACACACACGAGGCATACGACCCTTGAATAGCCTCCACAAGAGATGGTTCACAATGATGAGCTGGCCATGCTGAAGAAGGTCACTGAAGAGCTCCAAATGCAAGTAGCTACCAAGAGTGATGGAGCAGGCACGAACAGACTCCCGGCATCACCTCTGGCATCTGTCATACTCAAAGTGCCGGTACAGAAAAAGATACAGTTCCCTACCATAGCTCTGTATGAAGGAGAATTAGATCTGAAGGTGCACATATCCAAGTACTCAGACTTCGTGATCTCCATGGGAGCTACCGATGCAACACAGTGTAGGAATTTCCCACTTATTCTCGGAGACCGATCTCATAGGTGGTTTTCATCACTGGCTCTGGGGTCAATTCTGTCCTTTGGACAGCTTACACGGGAGTTCCTCTCATATTTCTCGGGTTACGGGATGTACCTCACTCAAAAGCACAAATTAGTAAACATCAACCAGGGGAGTGAGGAGTCGGACCAGCAGTACTTGGAAAGGTTCGAAAAAATCCTGTTAGAAGAAGAGCCCGTAACTGAGGATACAAAAATTATGGCAGTTATGGCCAGTTTGAAGAAGGGGACGGACCTATGGAAGGAAATGCACTTATCTTGTTTAAAGACTTACGTAGAATTCAGACACATGACAGATGTGCACGTTGCTATGCAAGAAGCTCTCAAAAAGAAAATTGGTGGAGACACCGAAGAAAAGAAGACCAGGGGCAAGAAGGCTGGGGGCACATATAAAGCTCCGAGAAATTTAAAGTCCTTTGGTGATGGTGCCGAATTTAAAGAAATGTTGAACCAGGTGTTGACAGTGTCTATTGATCAAGTATTTACGGCCGTCAAGGATAGGGCAATGCTAAATGAGCTAAGAAAGATCAGGCAGGACCGTAGCAAGCTCAATCTGAATAAATACTGTGCGTATCATCAGAGCATTGGACACTTCTCCAGTGAGTGCCAGGGCTTATTGAAATAACTATGGAAATTCTACGAGGATGGCAAGCTAGCTGAGTATGTCAAAAAAGCCCCAGTCAAAATACAAAGGCGGGAGATGAGGGGGGACACTAACGAAGATGATGAGGAAGAAGACGAAGACCGTCACCCGAGGCAGAACGGAAGCAGGCCTCCTCCGCCTCCTGCACAACAAGAGCCCAAAAGAGAAATCCTGGTTTTGGAAGAACAAGTCGAACTTGCTGGTAGAGTCGTAGATGGAAGGCCACCAACATAAAAAAGACAGAGAAAGGCAAACTTGCGGGCTATACACCAAGTCCAGGAAGAAAGTTCAAGCGTCGGGACTAGCTCCAAGCCTACCGCGGAGCTGACAGTCTCCCAAGCAGAATTAGATGGGATCCTCACACCGCACAACGACTCATTGGTGATAAGCGCCAACATAATGAACACAAAGGTCCACCACCTGCTCGTGGACACCAGAGCTTACACCAACATACTATTTAAAAGTACCCTAGATATGCTAGGAGATTACGAGTCATACATAGAGGATTGTAATCATAGGATGGTGGGGTTTGGAGAAGCTGTAACCATCCCCTTAGGTATGATTAGGCTGTCCGTTGAACTTGTATCGGTCGAAGACCTGAAAAAGAGGCTCACTAGGTTGATAGGTTTTCTAGTCGTAGATCAGCAGCCATCTTATAACGGGTTCCTTGACCGTCCTTTTATATCTGAATTCAAAGCGACCTGTTCAATCTACTACTACTATCTCAAATTTCCAACTCCTAAGGGCCCCGGTACTATAAAGGGCGGCAGAAAAAAGCTAGGGAGTGTTTGTTGCATATAAAAAGCCAGTTACGCAGGTACTCGTGTATGAAGAATAAATGCAGCACTCATCGAATGAGCTGAATATCCTCGGTGTCATCTCAGTAGAAACCGAGTTAATGGAAGTGGACAACCAGCTAGCAGAGTCAGAAATTACCCAAGTACAATCAGACGTCCCCCAGCAACCGGTGCCCATGGACGTAGATGATAGTCAGCCAGATGACATGCCTACCAGCTCAGCTAGGCAAGAACCTGAGGAGGTCCACGAACCTACGCTCCATAAAGGAAGAGACAAAGATCTCGAACCCCGAGTGGGTTACGAGCCAATGTAGGAGGAAGACGAGCTGAGCTGTGAAGGATTCACCTCAGACCCGAGGTAGAAGAATAAGAAAATGTGAGCTACCCCAGTGGAAGAACTCAGAGCTATCCAGTTGGATCCCAATGAAAGTGACTTAGAACTGTTTATAGGTTCTGAGTTACAAAAGCCCTACAGGAGTAAGATGGAGGAATTCCTCAAATCCAACATAGACGTGTTAGCCTGGTCCCACAAAGATATGATAGGGATCCCGCTCGAGCATGCTTGCCAAAGATTAAATATCGATCCCACAAGGAGGCTTGTTTGATAAAAGCGAAGGAAATACAGACCAGACAAGTACGAGGCCCTGAACACAGAGGTGAAGAAATTGCTAGATAACAAGCTCATCTAGGAGGCACTTTGCCCACAGTGGGTAGCTAACCCTGTGCTTGTGAAGAAACCCAACGGGACTTGGCGGCTGTGCATAGACCGCACGGACCACAATGCTGGTTGCCCGAAGGACAACTTCCTGCTGCCACATATTGACCAGTTAGTCGATAACACTGCAGGACACGAGCTAATGACGTTTATGGATACTTTTGCAGGTTATCACCAGATAGCAATGCACCCAGATAACCAGGAACACACGATGTTCTACATAAACAAGAACATGTACTGCTGGAGTAGGATACCGTTCAGACTTATAAACACTGGAGCTACATATCAAAGGTTGGTCAACAATATGTTCGATCAACATATAGGACTTACGGTGGAGGTGTACATGGACGACATCGTAGTCAAAAGCTTGAAGAAAGAGGATCACCTGAACCACCTCAAGCAAGCATTTGATATCATGCGAACCTACAACATGAAGCTGAACACCAAGAAGAGTAACTTCGGAGTACATTCGGGGAAGTTCCTAGGCCATCTGGTGAGTTAACGAGGGATCGAGGTCAATCCGACCCAGGTGAAATGCATACTGGAAATGGAGCCACCCAACTCAGTAAAGAAGGTACAAAGACTCACAGGGTGTCTAGCAGCGTTGAACAGGTTTATCTCCAGGTCCGGCGATAAAAATCGACCTTTCTTCGAGTCAATAAAAGTAAAGAAGAAGGAAGACTTCCAGTGGATGAGCAGTTGCCAGAGGGGGTTCGAAGAAATAAAAGAATACCTCAGCAATCCATAAATCTTATCAAAGTCGGTACCCTGAGAGAAGATGTACTTATACCTGGCGCATCTGAAGTAGCAATCAGCTCTGTATTAGTACGAGCAGAAGGAAAAACACACCTACTAGTGTACTACATAAGTCAAGCATTACATGAAGCAGAACTACGTTACTCACCTACGAAAAAGCTGGCTTACGCACTGATGATAAGTGTTAGAAAGCTACGACCCTACTTCTTCGACCATCCAGTGGAAGTGTTGACAATATTCCCCCTAAGGTAAATACTACACCGACCGGACACTACTGGACACTTACTCAAATGGTCACTAGAGGTAAGCCAGTATGGAATAACCTACGCACCCCGAACAACGATCAAGGGACAAGCACTCGCCGACTTTATTGTCGAGCTAACTTTCCCACAAGAGCCGACGAGGGGACGTATTTTCCCATGGCACCTCTATGTGGACGGACTCATCAATTAGCACAGCGGCAGGAGCCGGTGTAGTACTAATAAGCCCAGACAGACAAGTCTTCACTTCAACAATCAAATTCAAATTCAAAGCGACAAAAAATGAAGCTGAATACGAGGCACTAATAGCCCGACTTAGGTTATCATTAGCTGTGGGGGAAACAAAACTTCAAATTTTCGGAGATTCCCAGCTAATAATATCCCAAGTTCGGGGAGAGTATGAAACTAAAGACCAACAGATGGCACTTTATCAAAAAATAGTGGCACGCCTGATTTCACTATTTGAACAAGTATACATCAAACAGATCCTAAGGTTGGAAAATACACAAGCAAATGCGCTAGCTTGACTAGCTACAAGCACCTGAGAAGCGGAGCTAGCAGAAGTTGTGATAACAAAACTACAAGATCCCTCGACGTTTGATTACAAAGTAAATCAAACCTCGAGTGGGGGGCAAGAAGAGAACAACGACTGGCGAGCTCCTATCAGAAAATACTTGAAGGACGGAACACTTCTAGATGATGTTTGGGTAGCTAGTCAACTAGTGAAGCAGGCAGCCAGATACACACTGATAGACGACCGACTATACAAATGAGGATTCTCGCTACCCGTACTTAAATGTTTAACAGAAAAACAGGGGTTGGAAGTGTCAGATGACATTCATCAAGGGGTCTGTGGGAATCACGCTAGGGGGCAAGCCCTAGCATACAAGACAATCAGGCAGGTATACTATTGGCCCATTCTACACAAAGATGTCATCACCTTCGCTCGAAGATGCCGAAAATGCCAACTGTTCGTGCCAAACACTCATACTCCTGCGTACCAGCTCAAGTCAGTCTTCAGCCCATGACCTTTTACAAAATGGGGTATCAACTTGATTGGCCTATTCCCACTTGGAAAAAGCAGTGTTAAGTTTGTCTTAGTTGCGATAGACTACTACACAAAATGGGCACAAGCCGAAGCCTTAACAACATTAACGCAGGGAAGAATGATAAGCTTCATTTGGAAGAATCTAATCTGTAGATTCAGACTCTCGCAGTCAATCATGAAAGATAATGGAAGACAGTTTGACGGACAGAAACTCAGAGAGTTTTGTAATTTGTGGAACATAAAGAAGCATTACTTGACCCCCTACCATCCTCAATCAAATGGACAAGTAGAGGCGGTTAATAAAATCTTGAAACACATCCTGAAGATTCGCTTGGAAGATAGGAAAGGTAGTTGGGCCGATGAACTCCCTGACGTGCTGTGGTCTTATCGAACGTCCTACAGATCTAGCATTGGAGAAACACCCTTCGCCCTAGCATTCAAAATGGAAGAAGTAATCCCGGTGGAGGTCCAAGATCAAAGTTGGAAGGTCATGGGCTATGACGAAGAAAGCAATGATGAAGCCTTGACTGTAGAAAAAGATATGCTTGAAGAAACCCGAGTCTCGTCAGAATTGAAGAATGCGACCTATAAGCAAAGGGCCAAAAAATATTACCACACCCAGGTGAGGCATAGAAAGTTCAAGATTGGAGAATTAGTACTAAGAAAGCGACTAGCAGCACCATCAGGAGTGTTCTGACATACGATCTGGAGGACATGGAAGGGAAAGCTTCGTCTTATACATGGCGTGCAGCTCATCTGAAGAGATACTACGAGGTATAGAGGAAGGAAGACAAGTAGCTTGTAAATAGATTGGTTGAAGGTTCGCATCAGAAATGTTGATGACGGCCTATGTAAAGACCTTTGTTCAATAAAAGATGTACTTTTTTCAAAAAATTATCTGTTCAAGCTTAAAATGCAAAGGGCACAAGTCCCCAAACGTTATTATCAAAAACTCGAGGTAAGAGTCATTAAAGTGCTAAGGGTCATTAAAGTGCCCTACTAAAGGATCACTAAAAATCCACTGCTTAGTGTTAGAAAAATTCTCACAAGAAGTCTTAAAATGTCTAAGGCAAAGTGTTTTACAAAAACCCAATTGCCCAAGAGATCAGAATAAAGAGTACGATTCGCGGTCCTAAGTGACATAAGATGAACGATTCGTGGTCCTAGGCGATGTAAGATGAATAAATACGTACCAAGTAAAAGCGAGCTACAACAAGATAATAACATTCAAAAAGCAATAAAGTAAGATAGAAAGGAAAAATCGCACTTCATATATATAAATTTCAAAAGAGAGTTTAAGTACATGGAGAATTGATTACAAAAAAGCCGACTAACTGGATAAATAAACAAAAAGTGCAAAAAGCCCACGCAGGGGCAAACTACGGAAACTTAAACAAAGAGAGAAGCAAAAAATCCTAAGTCACTGGAACTGCAGTAGGAGAAAGGTCAGTGGCAGCTGGGAGCTCCGGGGCAGCAGGAGGATCAGTAGTAGGGGTGGCCTCTTAAGCAACCTCCGGGGCCACCTCCTGCCCAGCAGGAGGGGAAATAGTAGGCATGTCATGGACGATTGGGCTTAACCTACTCGTATCCACCATGATATCCCCAACGAGCTCCCCAACATGCTCTTGGGTGAGCTCGGCCTCCTCCGTGCCCTCCCCAGGTGGTAGCTCGCCGACCTCCTCGGCCTCGCCCTCGTCAACTTCTTCCTCAGCTGCTTCGATGTGCAGAGGTGGGTATGGCCCGCCGGTGATCCTGATGTGGTTGGGAATAAAACTCAGATCGATACCGAACTCCGCCAGATCGCCAATGTCGGCAACAGAACCCGGAGGAATAGAAGCCGACTCCATAAAGTCCCGGTATTCCTTCTGCAGAAGCTCCAATACATCCTAGTTCTGGTCCACTGCCCACCGGTAGGCCCGAAGGATCTCAGCGTAGCACAGGAGATACTCGAAGTCAGACGCCCCGCCTTTTGCGGCCTCCAAAGCCTCAATCAAGACCGACACATCCACAAGGGCTTGGAGTTCGGCAATTCTAGTAGCAGCAGTGCGAAGCTCGCCATTCAATCTGGAGCATTCAGTCTGGGCTTTCTTTCTCACATTTCGCTCTAAAGCGAGCTCCTATGAACGTAGTGCGAGCTCCTCATCCTTCAGCTTTAAGGCGGCCTTCATCTCCTTTTTCTGTTGGGCGAGCTCAGCTTGGAGTAGCTCGATCTTCTTCAGGGCACTCTTCTCGCCCTCCAAAGCAGCTTTTGCCTCTCTCTCCATGCTGGCCGCCACCTTTTGAGCCGTGGACAAGTCCTCGGCCATTCACAGATGTGAGGCGTTGAGCTGTCAGTGAGCTATATCATTTTCTAGCATCTGGTCAATAGCTCGCTGGGAGGCCAACAAAGCTCCGCTGGCATGGTGCATAGCCAACCAAACATTGTCGACAAATCTTTGCTTTCCAATGGCGGGTATTTGGGAGTGGGTCCAATGTCGTGGGATCTTCTCAATGGTGTAGCGAGCTACTCCAGAAGGTATGTCGCGTAGAGAAATGAGAGATTTGGAGTAGGCGTAGGAATGCAGAACTTTGCACCTCTCCGGAGCATACCTATATAAAATCAACACAAGAAACACTTAGACAATATTCCAAAAAGAAGTAAACATGCAAACATGCTAACAAGGGAACTCCTTATCCTACTCGGGCGGTGTCCCAACCCAAAATGGTGTCATCCATCCCCTGGACTCCAAAAAGTGATGGAGAGGGAGGATTAGCTTGTGGAGGAGTGGGAGCAGACGAGCGGGCCGATACGCCTTGCCCGGAGCTAGAGGCAGCTCGCCCAACCCTATCAGATTCTGAGTCCTAAGCAGTGACCCTCGCTGTCTTGCGAGTCTGCCCTTCATCTTCGGCAACGAAGGTCCCATCCCCCCTCCTCAGGCGACCTCCACAGGGAGCGGAAGGTGGGAGAGTAACTCATTCGGGCGCCCTCTTGGCCGTGTCCTTAGTAACCGGAGCCTTAGCCAGAGTTTGGGCGGGTGCTTTGTTCTGGCCACCTCCCTTTGAGGGACCTCCGCCCTTACCTTTCTTGGCGGGGACCGCAACAGCCTTCTTCTGGGCTGCCAAGACGGCGGACAACAGACTTGCATATTAGAAACAAAAGTATTAGTAAAAGCAAAGAAGCGAAATACTAATGAACGTAACCAGATGAGCATTGTGCGAACTATTGTACCTGGTAGCTCCGGAGCTCGCACAACAAGGTGATGAGGAGAAGTGTAGATAAGAGTAGCTCGCCTACAATGCGCCTTGCTCAAATGGTCCACTCCTCTATCCTTGTAGTTCCGACTGCAACAAATGGCATAAACATAGTCGAACGCTTCAGAGATCGACGAGTTTGGATGGCCCCACCTCTGATGCTTCGGACCTGCAAAAAAAGAGTTGATCAGATAAGTAAATCTTAATCAACCCACTCACACCGAAGTGATCCACTTACTGCTAACATCCTCGTATTCCTCAGGGGATAAGATTCGTCCTTCTTATCCCATATAATTAGTAGAAGCTCGCAAGTCCCATCCGATTAAAAAAACCGCTCCTTCCAATCACTGATATTTTTGGGCAAGCTCTGCAAAAAAAATTCACCTAGCCGAGCCTTCTGATAATAGTACACCTTGCCCTCAGCATTTTTTTCATAATACTGAGGTCACTATTTATCTCGGCTGAGGTAAGTCGGTTCTTATATCCTTCAAGTCAAAAAATGGTCAGGATGGCCAATAAACTGCTCCAACCATTGGAGGTGATTTCCGTGATTGCTAGATTCATGTCAAAGAGGTACCGGCCGATGATGGGGTGTAGAGGCAGAGTCAATCCTGCATCCAAAGTATGGATGTTATCGGTGTAAGACCTGCTGGGGGGAGGTCGACTCGTTACCTAGGTTCGGGGGCGTATATATGGATATCTAAGGGAATCCGATACGCCTTGTGGAGGTTAGGGAGCATGTCAGCCATGATCACGCTTTGAATCCTGTTATCCTTGTAATCAGTGGCCCCTTCCACTTCCCTTGTAGCTCGCTCAGGAGTAGGGAAGCTCGCCCCATACTTCACCGTATGCTCATCCCAGTCCAGATCATGTTCGACGGTGGTAGGGATATTGTGCTCCGGAACCTTAGGCATTGGGAAGTTGATCGATTGGAGGTACTCTGTGGTGATCTCCTCGTCGTCGGAATCCTCCTCGAGCTCGTGGACTAGCTCGCTCGAAAGGCCGTCAAATTCGGCGACTTCTTCGTCAACACCATCGCCTAGCTCATCCTCTAGCTCGCGAACTAGTTCGCGTCAAATTCCCTCAGAAGTGGTCGCCCTATCATCTAGATCACAATGTAGCTCACCTGGCACATGTCGAGCTACTGAGGTCATCTCGGAGTTCGAGCCAATTATCACCAGAGTCAATTCAGGAATAGTCTCGTGTCTAGTCATGGGTCTCTTGCTTAGGTTAAGATTTAAAATTGTTCGGCTAGAGGACGAGGATCTTGAAGTCATGTTTAAAAAGAATGTGTTGGGAGGCCTAAAGGTCACTAAGAAATCATGCGTAAAAATGAGAGTTTGGAATTCCGGTGACCGGAGGCGGAGGAGATGACCGGAAGTTATAGAGAACGACAGGAGATAATGAAGATTACTTGGATAACTCTCCAAACTTGATAAAAAACTGAAAAATAAAAAAAGAAATCAAGGAATAAGAAGAAATTATGTTACTACCTTGAAGAAACGGGAGAAAGACTGAAAATGTGGAAGAAGAATCGCTGGAAAAGGTTGATGTTGCTCTGGAAATTCTGAAATGGTAAAAGGAATAATGGAGATGAGTTTTCTCTTTTTATAAAAGGAAGATGATGCTAGGTGTAATTTTATGAGGAACAAGGGACTTAGTTGCAAAGAATTTGAAAGATTAGTGATTATTAGCGCGCGTTTTAAGGCATGAAAAGATGTGATGACGCCACGAATTCCGGCCACATCTGCAAAGCTGCCACCAAGATGGTAGCTCGCCACGAAGGTCGCCAACACTTGGGGATCAGTTCGCCATCACACTAGCTTGCCCAAAGAGGCAAAAGAACTCGCTCATATATTAGAAAATCCATATATAGACGAGCTGGGGGGGCAAATGTTGTTGAGAGAACTAAAGCGAGGTCATTAGAGAGAGTTAACATAAATAAAAGCTTAAGGCTCAGTAGCTTGCCTAGTAGCTCGCTCCAGGTAGCCAAGTCACGTCATCATTCATTGATCAATCAACACAATAAGAAAGAGAGAGAGAGAGAGAGCCAGCTAGCTTGCCTGAAGCTCGCCGAGAGCAGGGGACAAGAGATCACACCTTACCACAATCACTGGACCTCAAAATGGCATAAGGCATAGGAGCTCGCCTTACTCGGAGTAGAGAGCAATAGCTAAGAAGGTCTTCAGTAGTAATATAGTAAGTTGAAAGCAATGTAATTAGAACATAAGAGGTGGCTAAAGAGACATGTGTTATGTCACCTCACCACATGCAAACATATAAATAGGTCTCTCATACTCTCATTCTCTCTCTAAGTTCATTATTCATAAGAAATTCATCTCTCTACTTTCTCTCACTACTCAATCCACTCTATAACACAAACTTGATTATTTTTTGGGAGAATTCAAAGATTAATCAACCACATAAACAACACAATTAAGAAATTCTTCCAACAAATGTATTTTCAATTTTCTCTCCTTCATTTTTCAATTTTTTATACATTAGGATTTTTGGGACCTATTGATCCCTGTATAAGCTTCGTGCATCGTCGTCCTTTCCAAAATTGACATATCAAAAATATTCTTTTTGTACCTTTCCGTATTCTATGTCGACTTTTTCCTTAGGAACTCTTCCAATGTAAAACACAAAAAAATTGTCATTGGGGGAATCATCTTCCCACGCTGCTCCATCAAAGAAAATACTATATAGGGACAGATTCTGATGTAGAGTCCATTATTCGCTCCCTTCAAAGTTCAAGATCATAACCTTCTAGCAAGAAGCACAACGAGCAATCAGTTTCTCACAAAGTCATAGAAGGTGACACTTCTTTCGACCTTGGTCAAGATTCAGAAAAACAAGAACTCTCCTTGGAATATTTGGAGTCAATCCAATTTTTTATGCCAAATTCAGTTGAACTACAAATTCCTCTAATAGTTTCTTGAAATGAGGACTTGGATGAGATGTTGCTCGCTATAGGGATGTATTTCCTCACCCGGGTCATCGAATAATGCCCGATGTATCTGGCATGCTGTCATAGGCACCTAAATTTAATTAAATCACCTGAATTGTCTCACTAATGTACAACAAAAAATGGCTTTCCAGACACTGAAAAGTGTCCCGATTTTTACTTTGTTGGGGCACATATAATTTTAGAGGCACTTATTACATGTGCCTCAAGGTGTAGTGTCCCTAAAGAATTAGGGGCATTTTTTAAGTGCCTCTATACCAATGGCTCTCTAGACATATATATATGCCCCAAGTTTATTTTTTGAGGCACATGTGAATGCCCTTTAAAAGGCTTTGAATTCTAATGATAAGTATATTAGGACACTTATTTGTGTCTTTAAATGAAATGTACAGACACTTATTTATGTCATTATATTAACATTGGGGCACATAATGTGTAGCATTAAAATAGTGTATGCCCCTAAATTATAGTCATAAGGCACTTATGTATAAATAAGAATGCTTATTTGTGCCTTAAAATGAAAGATAGGGGCACTTATATATGTATAAGAACACTAATTTATGCCCTGATATGAAATATTAGGGCATTCATATATATATAAGAACACTTACTTTTGCCTTAATACAAAATATTGGGGCACTTATGCATGTGTAAGGACACATTCTTTTGTCTTAATATAAAATATTGGGACACTTATATGTATATAAGAACACTAAAATGAAATATTAGGATACTTATGTGTCTTCAAATAAAATTTTAGGTCATTTATTTGTATTTTAAAAAAAAAATATCGGGACACATTATGCATTCCTAAATTAAATATCAAGGGGCACTTAAATGTGTTTCAAAGTCATATCTTAAGGCATTTTTTTGTACATTTAAATTAAATTGGAGACATTTTTATGTGTAGTATAAAAAAATTTGTGCCCCCAAAATTTAAATCAAGGCACTTATATATACTTTGTATGCTAGATCAATGTGTCTCTATTATGAAAAATACAACTAGATTCAAGTATTTCTTAATAATATCATTCATATAAAATATCATAAACAATTTATGTCAAATAAAAATGTACTATAAAATTTATAATGTCATATAATAACGAAATATCAAGCAATTCAAACTAGATGTAAAACTCATCTCTTATAAATTATGTCCAAACCACACAAAAACAACTAAAGAGATGTATATTGTTGTTCCACAAAATACGAAAAAAAAAACCCCACTTAAATTGTGAAGATCCTTTGTTCTTGTTCCACAAATTCTTCCATCAATTTTCATCATCGTCCAAGACAATCTGCATATTGAATAGAGACAAAATAAATATTATAAATCAACAAGTTAACTCAAAATATAGATATCTTCAATAATAATTGCTTCGATACACAAATAAAACTTAATTTTTTTTTATTATTGGTGGTTTACTAAAAATCTATCATGTACATATAGACCTTAAATCTCTAACCACATCCTTAGTTTGAAAACTCAAATTATTCTACTGAAACAAATTTATACACTTATGTACTAAACTAAAAAAAGACAAGCCAATTAAGACCAAGAAAGGTAAATACTTTCATATTCCAAATATTTTGAGCACAAATATTAATTAAAATGGTGATTCAAGTGTAACTACATCTACTATATCTTCATCTATATTATTGACCCCAAAAGCATCATGACCAAATTATGCATGTCATCTGACATTCCAAAATGCTCACTTTCATTAACATTAACCAAGTTAGAAATTTATCAAACCCCGTTTTATATTCAGCTGATAACCTATGTTTTTGCATCCAACTCTTATCCATTATGAACCTACTAAAAGAAAGTCTCATATTAATTATTTAACGCTGCAGGGATATAGTCTAATATACTAAGAGAGACTACTCACGATATGATATTTGGATTGAAGGAAGTTCCAAATTATGCAATGATATATTCTTGAGTCCAAGCTCCAAACTGCATGCATGATAAATATAACTCAAAGTCAAAAATAATTTATCGAATGCTACAAGAAAATGCAAGAAAAAATATACTCACTTTTCACATTTTCACAACTTAACTGGCCACTATAATCCTAGGATAACATCATCCTAAGAACACTGATTCTATGTCAATTTGCATCCCAAAAGTATCAAGGACTTATTTTACAAAGCATATAGAATTGGTGTATGAAAAAAAGAGGTATGCAGATTCTAAGGAAAATATTATTTCCCTACAGTCAGATGAATAAGAAAGCACAAAATCAATTTCTGGAGTCAAAATTTATGTAATACATATATTTCCATTTGTTTGCTCTGTCTATCACTTTAACTAGCTTCTCCAAAAATGAAGTATTCTTTTTTCTAAATCAGAAAGCTTCATAAGAAGTACATTTTAGAATTGTAATATATTTAAAAGATCAAGCATGCATGTCTACGAAGTGCCAACTCAATCTGTGTATCAGAATTTGTTTTTGATTTTAAAAAGCCATGCAGTTAGCTATATATCAAAAAAGTAAACTGCTGCAGGAGACTAAATAATCTGTTAAATTTTGAGGGTGGAGTTTGGTACCATTCCTTTTGTATGATATGTTGCTACCATATATATGATCTCAAAGATGTTTCATTTATTTCTGAAAGCTACATTGATATGATAAACAAACAGAGAAGTAGCTTTCAAAATTTGAAGGTGACTATATTTCAAAGTTCAGTATCCTACTTTTTTATTAACAATATATTTTTTTGGGGATTAAATTTTGTGTTGCTGGAAAATGAATATATGATGGTCCTATATGTTCCTCGTAACTAAACAATTCAATTCGTGCTTGCTCCTCATCTATGTAATTTATTGTTATTATTATCATCATTTATTAATTTAGGAATGGGAGGATTGGGTAGAGAGAGTTGTAGTAATTGAATAGATGAATATGAAAGAAGAGATCAATTAATGGAGACACGTGTTTCTTGGAACTAATTAAGCTGAAAAACAAATAGTGTCTTTCACAAGCTGTGTTACGTGAGCAGTGAGCTAAGCTAACAAGCACATGCACGCATTGATAGTTTACTTAGTTGAGCTACACTAGGAAGTACGATCTCTATTACGGGTGGTTGATAGTTTACCTGACAGATCAAATCGTCAACCAAAGTTAGAATTGTTGATGTAACAACCTTTGTGATCACAGAGTGTTTAGCAAGAAGAGACAAATACCTGCACAGAAATTTATGTTAAGACGAATATAAAATAACTGAACTTTAGTATTGTCAAGAATGTAAGGGATCAGATTTTAAGTATTGTCACGCATCAGATTTTAAGTATTGTCAAGAATGCAAGGGCATCAGCAATCCCCAGGTCTGCTGAGCATGAGATTTTAAGTATTGTCACGCATCATAAATGGAAGATATCCAAGACCTAGTGTGTCCCAATGCCCAATCTTCCCACACAAGAAAACTCATTAAGGACCGAACCCTTAAAGGGGTATAAAATCCCAATTATTTATCTCGACACACAAACACCAGAAATATCACAAAATGTAATGAAATCTAACTGAGAATCATAATACCACCTTCTTAAGATTTCATCATCAGAAACAAAATCGACTTCCAAAATCATCAACTAAATTCATCTTCCATGTTTCAAACTCAGAAACCTACCACTTCTCTTTGTAAAGAAGTAGCAGCATTCAAAAGAGTGAAAGCAATTTACAAAGCAACCAAATAAAGAAAATGCTGCTAGCGAAAATTCAATATGTGATAAAACACAGCATTAGGTATTTTGCCTTATCAGATAACATATACCCAAAATTATCACCAAATAAAAGTAAAAACCTAACAGCTCAAAAACCTCATTGACTGCAAAACTCATAAACGATTGATTTTCCACAGTAACTCTTATAAACGACATTCCTGCCCAAAAAAACCTAGTTCACAATTCAATCAATTGGCAACAATTCAAATTCCTAATGCTAAATGAGATCCAATGAGGTCAGAACCCTAGACTACAAAACTCATAAACGATTGATTATCCATCTTCACGGTTCTATTATGCATTTATCAATCATAACCGCGAATAACTGTGAATACATTAAACAAACAAACAACTCAACAGTAGTTTGAGACATTTATCCAATAATGCCCCCAAAAAAGTGTCGCAATATTCACCTTTTGTTGTAGTGAATGGCTGACGGTGTAACAGAGAGACTGTTTATTGCATCAACAGAGGAAGAAGAGAGAAATTTGAAGAGCAGTTCATAAAGAATCAGAGACCTTATAAGTAGTGTTGACCCATTGCTGAACGGACGTAGTCGATTAACCTACCAACCAATTGATCTAGCAACAGTAGTTTATATCTACATTAACATCTAGGGGAGCTGAAGTGAACTGGCAATCAGCCTTTGATCTCATATAGTCAGCATTAGAATAAGCTATGATCTTCAGGTGTTTATTTTTCTTATATAATAACCTTTTCTTCTTGAGTTCTGTTGATGTATTAACAATCCTAATAGCAGCATCCTATTGCACTTGTTTTGGCTTGTCATAAATCGACGGTCCATTACAAAGTAGTAAATACCCTAGCTTTGTCTAAACCCTTAGGTCATCAAAGTTGCTTCATGATCACACATTAGGTTTGTGGCATTCAAGTTTTACAAAAAAGAAGCAAATTTTTGAACAAAAGGCAGGTTGAATAGCTGAAGAAAATCTTGAATTATTTGCATTAGATTAGCAGCTAATCAAAGAACTAAAGAACAGAACATTACCAGATTCAATTTATATGATTCCACCAAAACACAATCGTTTCTGAATCTTCACGACCTTAAGTGTCGTCCGAGGCCCAATCCCTTAAAGCTTGTCAATGCTCTTAATCACTGCGGGATTAACTCTACCAATATCCTCTTAGACTTACAATTGCTGCTTCATTATCACCTTCACTTTCTGATCCATAATCAGCTCTTCAAGCAAATAAATTCAAAAGAAATTAATATTAAGGGAATAAACAATGTTGAAATGATAAATTTCTTTATTTATTATACTTATTGTTCATTAAAAGATAACATGATAACAATTATAAAAAAATCTAATACAGGAACTCATTCCATGATTTTAAAACTAGATTCCAATCCCTGGTCCTTGAAATTGAAGTTAAAATTCAGCATTCCAGATCATTTTTCCTCACTTCGAATTAAGTTGGAATGAGCAGGATAACCTACAATAGTTTATTCACATTTATGCAATAATAATCATTCTACATACAACTTAGACTTGATCACTTTTAATATATTACTGTGAAAATGCATGATGCTAAACCACTATGCAATGCATGTGCCACCATCTACTATTAAGACAATGAACCAGAACAGTTTACGTAAGCATATATAGAACAATTTAGCAGGTACAAGCATGAAATAATATCACATGAATTTTATTGCAACAATATCACTATATTTTATTGCCACCATCTACACATGAATTTTATTTTATTTTATTGCCACCATCTACACATGAATTTTATTGCAACAATATCACTATATTTGAAATGTATCTTAATTGAAATAATTGTTATGCATATCAGACTTTGCTAATTAACAAAGCAGCATATCACAAATTGGATCCAAGTTTGAAAATTCCAGTTTCATATAAATTGGAATTCAATATTTTGACATCTCAAGAGCCAAGTAATTTTCCTTCAATTTCAATGTCCAAACATATAGTGAATGTTATGCCCATCCCATACTAAACAATAATTAAAAAAAATTATATTTATGCACCACTTTCAAGTAAGAACCATACCTCTATAAAACTTTTATGAAGAGTGAGAGCTTGCCTTCTTCAGGTCCTACATATACAAACCTTTTCTTTATCAATTCAAAAACAGAGTTTCTGTTTACGTTAGGGGAGTACCTTGTTTAAGTTTAGGAATAAACAAGGTACTCTTCACCAAACAAATTTCTGGACAACAAATTTTGCAATTCCCCTCGCCCGCAAAAAATAACAGTAAAATTTCAACAGAACGCCCTATTGTTAACTGGTATCAGAATGCACTATTGTTAACAGGAAAATCGTCGATTGCAGGAAGTTTTGTCGTAAAAGGGGAAGCTCTATTTTGCCCCTTCCTTGAAGAAGATGTGGCGACATAAGAATCATCCCTCAATCAAATTTCGTAAAGAAAAACTCACTATCAAATAGAAACTCACAGATTTTAGGATGCTATTTCACCGAAAAAATGGAAGATATTATTTACCTTTCCCTTGAAGAAGATGCGGCACCCTAAGAATCGATCCTCAATCGTAGGCTCCGTAAACTCATTACCTCATCAACATTGTGGAGAAAAGGTGAGGATGTATAGTAGGTGCAAGCTGAATCTACATTGCAAGATGAAGACGAACTGTAGACGGCATAGTGAGAGGAAGAGATGGATCTCAAAAATTAAGAAAGAGAGTATTAAGCCATAACTTTTGTTTACCCGGGAAAAGAAAATTAGATACCTCTAATACTAATTTTGGGAGAAACCTTTAATAAGAGTTCCAAAAATATTAAGTTGAAAGAGAAAATTTAGTTAAGTGTCCCAAACTAATAGTTTAGAGACACTTAATGAAATATGTCTCAAAATAAGTGTCACAAAATCTTATTTTTGTTGTAGTATCCGATGAGGAATGATTGAATTTAATCAAATAAAATCATGTATTAAAGAAATTACATGGGTATGGATTTTATTGGTAGTATGAATAACTAGCACTAAATAACTAATTACTTGAGGGATTTTCTCAAATTTGGCAGGTAGAAATCTATATTTCAGCTACCCCATTAAGCAAGGAAATCCATTCAAGTTGGATGAAGCTTGTGATAATTCTTTTAAGAGCATTACAACCTTCCTAATGAAGTTTCCAGTGCTATTCTCTTCGGTACTCAAATATCCGTTTATACTCTACATAACTGCTCAAGAAAAATCAGTTTGAGCCTTGCTAGCACAAGTAAATAACGACGGCAAGGAGAGTGCCCTGTACTATGCGTAGAATGATGGTTCCCAATTATTTGAATTACTCGCCAGTTTAGAAGTTATGTCTGGCCCTCATCTACGTAATTCAGAAATTGAAGCATCACTTTCAAGCCCACACGGTCTGTCTTATCACAAAGGTAAATTCACTAAAGTTTGTTATGTCTAAACTTGTTCTCTTCGATAGATTTACAAGATGGTATCTTCATCTGTGTCAGTTTGAGATTGTGTATGTGCCACAGAAAACTATTAAAGGACATGTGCTAGCTGATTTCCTAGCCGACATCCGATCTTCGTTGAATGGGAGTTAAATAATGATCTTTCAGATGAAGATGTTTTGGCTGTTAAAGTCTCTCTCCTGTGGAATATGTACGTTGATGGAGCTTCACATAAAGAGGGAGTTGGTGTAGGAGTGGTGTACGTCACATCTGAAGAAAAGGTCATGCCATACTCGTTCTCCCTAACTGAAAATTACTCCAACAATATTATTGAGTATCATGCACTAATACTTGAACTGGAAATTGTAGTCGACATAAAGCAGCTACACCTAAATGTGTATGAAGTCTCTTTGCATGTGCTAAATTAACTGCTTGGACTATACGAGATTAGAAAATCTGAGATGCTTCCATATTACAATTGTGCTCGAAGATATGTAAACTGACTCGGGGATGTGGAGATTAAGCATGTTACAAGAGGCGAGAACAAACAAATAGATGCTATAGTTATGACCAAGGCACACATTCCTATCTTAGTATGTAAGAATTGGGTTATACCGCCGATTTTCGATGATGAGTTTTATAAAGAAGTTGAGAATCATATTTTTGAAGTCTTCGAGATAGAGAAAGAATATTAGCGATAGCCTTTAGTGGATTATATCCAGCATGAGAAGCTACCTTATGATACATGACAAACATTTGATATTAGATGTCGTGTGCCCCGCTTTATCTACTACAAAGGTGTTTTCTGCAAAAGATCATTTGATGGTGTTTTCATAGGATATTTGGGTAATGAAGAAGTCATTCAATCAATGGAAGAAGCTCACACAGAAGTTTGTGGTTCTTATCAATTTGGACCAAAGCTACACCACCAAATAAAGAGAATGGACTATTATTTGCCAACGATGGTGAAATATTGCATGAGTTATTCACAAAGATTTCAAGCATGCCAGTTTTATGTCAATGTGATTCATCAGCCTCCTGTACTTTTACAACTGACTATTTTTTCTTAACCTTTTGATGCTTAAGGCCTGGACATCGTAATACTACCGATAAAATCTTTCGGTTGTTATCTCTATATCCTTGCTGCAACCGACTATTTTTCCAAATGGCTGAAGCCATAACCTTGAGAGAAATGAAGAAGGAATATATAGCCGACTCATCTGTATGAACATCATCTATCGATACGAAGTCCCGCATTACATCCTCAGTGATTGATAAGTGTGAAAATTGCTCAAAATTTAGATGCTTTAATTGCTTATTTTGACTAGATTTTGTGCATTTTCTACACTAAATTTAATTAATTGAATTTAATTGTGAAAATATTGATTTGTTACAATTTTATTAAAAATTTAGATGAGATGATGAATTACAACGTGAAATTATTATTGTGGCCTAACACTTGGAATTTATATGACCCATCAATGAAAATGGCTGCATAATTCATACATTTTTGCCCATTTTATTTTGTGCAGGCCCATGATTTTTAAGCACAAGAAATGGGAGATGCGTTCTTTGACTTATTCAGAATGAGAAGTGGAGAGATACGTGGCTTCATCACCACCACCACACCTTCAACCTCCCTCCACGATTACTGTCAGCACCAGCCAAGCCAAGCCGCTCGCGGAAATTACTCAACCGCCGGAAATTCTCGAACACAGGAATTCACGCCATCGCCGCCTCTGTTTTTCAAACCACCACCGTTCCCAGCTGCTTGCCGGAAATCACAGAGAAGCCGCCGGAGTTCAAAGCTGAACTGGCCCCTGTTCTCATCGCCGCAAACCGTCGCACGAATGGAAGCTCTCCACTGGAATTCGAACACTACACGCCACGATGCCAGCAGCGAAGCCCACATTCGCCGGAGCTCGAAACCGCACGCCTCTGTTCTGCAACCAGCCGAAGAAGCAGCCGGAAAAGCCACAGCTCACCCTCTTCGCCGTCAATTAAACCCGCCTCAAGCTCTGTCACTGAAATCGCCGGAATCCATGGCAAGCAGCCCCTATTCTTCACTTGCCGGGAATCGACTCCAACAGTCGTGAAGAAAACGCCGTCGCAATTAGCCATAGCCGGAAATCAGTCAGCAACCGTAATTGATGCCGGAATCCATGCTTGCCATACCTCTGATCACTCAATTTTTCGAGGAAGAGAAATGAAGAAGAAAACGTGGAAAGTTTGTGGAAGAGTTGTAAAAAGGTAAAAATATCTCAATAGTTAACGGAAAGGAATAGGGTACATACCAATACCGAGTACGGGTAAAAAAATAGAAACCATTTTTGGTATTCTTGGCACAGCCCATGCTAATTTTACTCTTGGCCAGTGCCTACCTGTGAAGAGGCCGAATAGGTGCATTCGAAGTAATTTGCACGATAATACAAAAAATTTGCACGACCGTTTGACAACGCTGAAGAGCCGTGCGAAACCAGAAAAATCAGGAAATTTATTTGGGCCATTTTAATTGCAGAAGCCCATTTATTTATTTTTTTAGCAAGCCCATTTGATTGACATATAAAGAGAAGGCAGGTAAGGGCTGGAAATCAGATTATCAATTACAAACACACGCATACAAAGGCATTCTTGTGCTCCAGGATTGTGGGGACCTCCGCTCCCCCATACACATTACACACAGTAGATTAGGGTTTGTTATGAGTTTGTTGAGATTGTCCATCGGCTAAATTTTATTGTGCTTTGGGTGTTGGATATTATGTGACACTATGACAAATTCGCTGATAGATAGCGGGTTTTACCCGCCATTAAAAGGGTGGAAAAAACGCTGTTGAACATGATGATATTAAAAGTGGCGCCAAACAACAGCGGTTTAAAACCGCTATTATATCTAGTTTTAACAGCGGTTTTTGACCGCTATCGTATCTTAAAAACCGCTATTATATCTTCTAAATTTGTTAACTCATAAAATCTAAAACAGCGGTTTTATAGACATATAAGAGCAAATTTTAACCGCTATTAAAAGTACATTCAATAGCGGGTAATACCCGCAGTTGTATATTAAAAACCGCTTTTATAAGTACTTTCAAGAGCGGTTTACCTAAGATATAAGAGTGGGTATTACCCGCGCTTTCTTTTCTCAATATTTTTTCAATATTTAATTATTGCAATATTATATTTTTTTTTAATAAAACTTGTTGTACGATTTTTATACTTTAATTAAAATAAAAAGAAATTTTAATATAAATAACATTAAATCTAAAAATTCAAAAGTTCATATCATTACTTGCCAATCATTGCAATAATCTTTAAAATGCATTACATCAATATAAATTCAAGTACCAATGGTGTTCAATAACTAAATTAATTAACTACTACATCATCATAATAATCAAATAGTCTTGAGCAACACGTTTGATATTCTCTTGCAGTAACATATCTCTCCTCCATTCCTTGGTTCACAACTGATGAATGAAAGTGGCTCACATTGAAGATCAAGCTTCACATTCAAAGAAAATGAATTATCATCAAGGAAACAAAACTTTAACCAATATACAAAAAGATAATTATTAACTATATAATTGTCAATTTGAGTAAAAAAAAGCACCGCTGTCACCGATCAAAAGAAGCTTCCCGCACTTTCTACTCAACTATATACGATTGCAAGCGTAAAGCCCACTCTTCCCGCACTTCATCAATTTCCGCTTTCGAATAAGTTTTCTCCATGAACTATGAATTACAAAATACATTATTAAAGCACAAATAAATCTAATGAAAAATTATGCCTACATATAAATATTACCATTGGCTGCATCGAACATGTTTCAACTGTGCCCTCAAATTTGACAATTTTTCTCATGTAGCGAAGTACAAAAAAGCCACATTGACATGAGTCGGGTTGCTTAGGAGCCTAAGTTAGGAACAAAACTCATTATAAAATACATGGTTTGTTATAAATTATTTAGCATCCATCTAGCATCCATCTTCTATAGACGTCTAATATAAACATTAAGATGGACAATAATAATAATATTAATTCAAATAATTGAACTAATATGCTTCTAAAGAGATGTAATTTTTTTAAACTAATATGCTTCTAAAGAGTTACTATATAAATTATTTAGTTCTATGAAAGTTAAATGGTGATGCATATAGTGTGGTTATTATCTCCGACAAACCTCAATAACTAAATATCCAGGATCACGTGATATTTTTAATTTAAAATAAGATTCTGTCATTGATAAAATTCAATGCTTAGCATATCAATTATATAGATCGTAATTGTGCATTATGTATTGAGCTAGCATGCAAATCGTAATAGAGAAATGAAAAAAGAATAAGAAATAAAATTAGAACCAAGATAAACTTCCTATTTTTTTTCCTATTTTTATGTTTACTCGCTATAAATTTTTTATTCCATTTTTTTATATAAGATAAGAATATTATCCCTCCATCCCACAAGGATTTGCACACTTTCTTATTTGCATGTTCTATACAAATTTGTACACTACTAATTTTTTTTTTTATTTGTGTAAACATTTATAAATCTATACACATATTTATCCATATGACACTACTTTACATATAAAACATATTTTTCTTACAGAATATGTCATTTCATAGGGTACAAATTCCTATAAAATAAAAATAGTATATTAATACACTTTATTTTTATTTACATATTGACCATTCATAAATTTTTTAGAATTATATATTCTCTTTTCTCTTCATCACATCGTACTTATTATATCTATTTTTTTTAATATATATCTTCAAAAGTAAGGAGAAATTTATATCCAAATAGAGGAGTATTCAATCACCTTTCTTATCTCACCATTCTTTGCTCTTTTAACCAAAATCCACACTCCCTTTCTGTTTCCACATTCCTTTCACCCATGGACAAAAGAAAGAAACATGAGGTGTATGTTGCGCATAATGTAACCACATATTTTACAATTTAAATTTACTGGCACATGATGTTTACACAAATTCCCTTTATTTGCCACAGCATCATTTTTAACTTTCATAGAAAAATCCTAACCTTCGGCGGAATTTTAATTTTTAAGATGCCAACCCTCCATTTGTCTTCCTCATTAATTTTTTTAAACTAATATGCTTCTAAAGAGTTACTATATAAAATATATTTCTTTGAATACAAATTTTTTGCTAATATTAAACTTTAAACCATGGTATCCGAATCTAATTTTGTTATCCTTTTGTCCATTCACAGGGACGCCTAATTTTTAGTCACAAAATCGCAAACTGTTTTTGCACAAAATGTTGAGCCCACACTTGCAAAAAATAATTTTGAAACCCTAATAAAATATAATCACATTCAATTATACCTTCAGTTGACGGCAGGGGTGCGCGGAGGCCGTGGACGGCAGGGGTGCGCGGAGACAGGGCGGAGGCAGCGCTGTGGCAGCGCTGTGGCAGCACAGAGGCAGCGCGGAGGCGAGGCTGCGACTGTGTTTGATGCAGCGCACAGGCGTGGGCTGCGCAGCGAGGAAGGAGGCGGTGATGCCTGGCCGCTGAAAATCCACCGTCGCGAAAGTCTTACACTATTCCGCCGCTTGGAGTACGCCGGAGAAAATGGAGGAGCAACTGGGAGAAAATGGAGAAGCACTATTTTAATTTTTGGGAGGTATCAGCCCGCGAAAATGAGAAAGGAGGAAATGTGTGATGTGAATTAATTAGGGTTTGTTTTGTAATTGATATTTTAACTGATTAATTTAATAAATATTTTGGTATTGAAATTTGTATACAAGACTTGTCTTTGTCCAAGTGGTTAGCGTGTGTTTTTTAACTGAGAGGTTTCAGGATCGATTCTTGGAGGGGTTTATTCTTTTTCCTATTATTTAAAATGGTTAACTAATTTAATTCTATAAATATTTTGGTATTACAATTAAAACATACAAGATGCTTTGTCCAAGTGGCTAATTGCGCTCAATACCTCTTCGAAGGTCAAGGGTTCAATTCCGTGCGGTATACAATTTTTTAGCGGTTTATAAAGTATTTAATAGCGGTTTATAAAGTATTTAATAGCGGTTTTTAACCGCCATAATTTTAAGGAAAGATATCATTCGAATTATAGCGGTTATCATTAACCGCTATGTTTCAACTCCGCATTTTGACTTACAATAGCGGTTGAACTTTTAATGGCGGGTTTTTTATCTTTAAAAGTGGTTTTAAAATTACCCGCTATTATATCTTTGCTATTAAAAGCGAAATTTGTCATAGTGTGAAACTTGACTAATCTATTGTGTTTGTGCTTGAATTTTAATTTGTTTAGTGATTGAGCTCTTGATTGTTGGGTTGCTTGAGTTTTAATTAATTGTTCTTCGTCGTTTATGTATTTTGATTGAGTGAGCAAAAATCGAGAGTTGAGCTTGTTCGATTGAGTGTTAAATTGAGTTGAATTATTTGTTAAATGCTATTGTTGAGACGTCTATTACACCGAGAGAGGATATATCGTTGAGAACACCCACAATTAGACACTAGGTTGATGTAACGAGAGTTAATCAATTAGATGAGAATTTATCCTAGTTCATTCATTTGATGAGTTAATTTTCGATGCATTTATACAATAGGTCTTAGATTTAATTATATCTAATGAGGTTTATGTTGTGATTTTGTGGAAATTGGTTGATTGGACTCTTTGATGATGGGCTTATTGAGTATTATTAATTGTATCTATTAGATGGTGTTGGTGTATTAGATTTCATTAGCAAGAAGCGAGAGTTGAGCTAGTGTAGATGAGTGCATTCATTGAGGGATATGAGAGATTAATTACTTTAGTTAAGTACTTAGACCATCGAGAGAGACTAAGGAGTTTAGAACACTCCTAATTGGGAATTGAGTTTGTTAATTCGATGAGGTTTAGACTTAGCCTAAGAAGCCAATGAAACAAAAGCTCGACATAGATTAAATTAAGTTCAAGGATTACATAATTGAAAACACCCGAAGCACTTTAATCCTCACTTCATCGTAGTTGGTTTCAATTAGGTAGTTTAGTTTAGTTGCTTTGATTTTATTTTTATTAAGCCCAAAACCCAAAAATATTTATCGTTTTCTTAGTTTTAGTAGCGCCCCATTTTTTACTGTTTCCTTGCACTATAACACCTCCCTAAGGTTCGATATTTATTATTACTTGGTCAAGCTTACGTACTACAAAGATCCTATACACTTGTAGGCTTAGTGAATTTGTGAAAATGAATTTGCGCATCAGTGATAATGGAAGATCATTTTCCAACACCACATTGACAAACTCTGTAAGAAGTTCAGCTTCAAACTGCGGAAATCCTCCGTGTACATAACAACTGCTAATGGCCTTGCTGAAACTTTCAATAAAACTCTTTGCAATGTATTTAAGAAATTTGTGTCAAAATTCAAAAGAGATTGACACTTAAGGATAATTGAAGCCTTGTGGGCATACCAAACCATATACATGACTCCTATGCAAGCTACTCCATACTCGCTAGTGTATGATGTTGAAGTTGTTATTCCTTTAGAGAAGTAAATACAATCTCTAAGGATGACTATCTAAGAAGGATTAACTGGAGAAGAGAATGTACGACTGCGTCTTAAAGAATTTGAAGTCTTAGATGTGTTGTTGCACAGTTGCGATTGGTCTTTGGACCTCAGGCCATATTGAGCGCCCGTATCAAAGCTGAAGTTATGGCTCAATGACTGGGACCAAGCCCCGACAAAGAGCGGACCAGCTCGAGGTAGGCATCATTGTTGTATTCGAGAAAAATAGAGTCACAGAGATCGACCGAACAAGATAAAAAAGCTCAAATGTTGCATCAACACCATTGCGTGAGCAACAGGAACCTAAAAGAACAATGAAGGAGTTCGACCTCGACAATCTGCAAAGAATCGAGCTCCATGTGGAACCGCGAGCAATCGAGTCTTGCAAGGAAATCAAAGATAAAGATATGGGAAATCTATTCTGACACCCGAAGCTCCACCAAGAAGAATATTTAACCAGGTGTCACCTTCCCATAAGCGAAGTAAAAAGTCACCAGATAGCAGAGAAAGAAGGGCACACACAACTATTAAAGATATTGTGAATTTATCGACCTCAAGGCTTGAACTATTCAAGAAAAAATCAGAACAATGAAGAAATCCTTCTTCTAGAATCAGAGATGAACACAATTGCAGAAAATAAGAAAATTAAAAGGCTCAAGAACCAAAAAATTTAAGTGATTCGATCAATTTATCTACGTCCACGGATGGGTTTTGGCATCATAAAAAATGGAGAAATTGTTGGGATATAATCTGAGTTGTTTTGATTTAGATCCCAAAACCCCTTGATGAATTTGCCTAAGTACTAGAGTATTTCTACTGATGCTCAGGATAGAACCCAGTTAGTGAAGGTGGACGAAACCTGAGTAATCAGGTAGAGTGTCTTTCATACTGACACCTAGTAAATCCTAAGGAAAATGTTACTGACGCAATGGGGATTTAGCATTTATCCTAGTCAACTAAGGACAAAAAGAATGTCAACATCTCCGAGTAAGACACGCATTAAACCTGAGTTAACTGCAAGACACTCAGAGTCTTAATGGTAGGATGAAAGATAAAGTCACATCAATAAACTAGCCGTTTGAAGAACAACCAATAAGAACGTGACACGTATGTACGGAGATTGTGCCACATTTAATGTTCCTCAGACTTGCAGGCGGCGAACATATGTATTTCCCATTTAAGCATGGTGAAAAGTAAAACAAGTACACCCCAAGCCTGCACCTACATAATATAGAAGATTTGGAAAAGATCTCCTCCAACAGATCTATTTTGAATCTCCTACAAATACAGAAGACCTTGCTCCTATTCAAGATTACGGAAAATTTTCAAGCATTGAAATTATCCAAGATTCTAAGAGCTCAAAGCATATTAAAATCAACACTCTACAATTAAATTTCCCTAGTGTTGTATTAGGAATCATTTCTATATTTGCGTAGAGTGATAATCCTTACCCTTAGCATTATTTAGATTGCAAGGACTATAACAAAATAGTTGGAAAACCAGAAAGCCAAACCCCTCAGTTTATGAGTTGGTTGGTGGAAAGGACTGAGACTTGTAAAACACTAGGGGGTCGAATTCCTAAGGAGAGGAAGGAGGTTACTCGTGCACCTTGGCACGTTAAAATACAATTACCAATTCCCAGGAGAGAATTGCTTCCTGTTCAATTAGGCAGTGGACGTAGGAGTTGTTTATCTCCGAACCACGTTAAAAACCCCTTTGTGTGCTGATTTACATACTGTTCAGGATCATAACTGTCATCATTTATAAACTAATCATTCAGCATTGCTTTACAATTAGGAGAAACCAATTCTCCTGATCCTGAACCTATGCACCAGCCTTAACCAATATTTCTAAGCAAAACAGAAAATAAGTTTTCAGGACATTAAAAATGAGTCGAACTTAAGGGCTCACACTTCCGCACGTAACTCTAGCTAACTGAGATAACTACCCAACTAACTAGCTGCTGAAGCGGTTAGTAGGTGGGTTATCTCTACTGAGCTTCTGAGAGCACAAAATTTGAAACTCAGTTTCTCTGGTTCCTGATTGATTTGACCCTGCTGCCTATGGGACTATCAGTTCTGTGAGCAATCTCAGGATCTTCCTGACTGAGTTTTGAAAGAGTATTTTCCTGAAGTTTTGGAAAATCTAACACCAGTGTATTCCCCCATACACTGATTACACTTGTTTCGGGACCAACAGTGAAGCTTAAGCCCATATCCGGAAGGAATATTCCAACGATCTTCGTGGGAGATTATGACCGCATGAAATGCGAACCGACAGTGGCAACAGAGTCCACGAATCTGAATTGCTTTGGAACCTTCTAGATGCTGACATGGCGATTATTTGAATCACTGACCTCGTTAGTCTGATGATCATAATCATACACCGATCACTGACTTGACAAAGATGCAGATGAAATTTATCTGGATTGTTGACGTGGAGCATCTATGGATCTAAATTAGATCGGTTTGGATTTTAGACGTGGAACTTTTCTGGATCATTGATGTAGAGGATTCGTAGGTATTCTGGATCACCGAATTGAGTTGACCCACCAGACCTGTATTTTTTATCTCTAAAAATATAGAGTGATGGCTAAAGGGCCACCAAAGCCCATATCAAAGACCGATTGTCAAGATCCAAGTCTCAGGACCCAGCACAGCCTCCCGGACGGGCGGACGGCTGCGGCGCGCCCATGTGGTTAATGGGATAGAGTTCCCTAAACTATATTTGAATACCATCCTGAAAATCTTATTTAAATACAGTAAACTTCTTTAGGGTATGTTTGTTTTATATTTATTAGTGAGTGTGATAATGACTGTGTGATAAAAAATAATTTTATTTTTTCATAAATCAATATAATATAATATTATAATTATATATTTATAATATTGATTATATATATTGAAGAATTATATATACACATACATACTCAACAAAAAAGTGAAAAAAGTTTTTAAATATATATAATATAATATTATAATTATGTATAATATTTAATTGAAGAATTAAGTATATAATATTTAATATAACATACATACTCATCAAATAAGTGAGAAAAGTTTTTGAAAATTTTAACATAAGTTGGAAAATGAGGTATTTAGCCAATATAAATAGTAAATTAATATTGGATAAAAAAATGTAATTAGTATGTTGGAAAAGTGAAATTTTAATATGAAAAATAAATATAAGTATTAGATAAAAATGATAAATAAGAACAACACTTGTGTAGAAATTTTTACCATAGAAATATTCGTTTTTGAAAAATTCGCGGGTCTAAACCGTGTTAGGTCGGATTTGAGTATTTTTTTTCCAAAATTTGCGCAACTTGTAATTCTCGGTCCCAGATATGTTACAATTTTAGCAAATGCGTGTTACTATTAGGTAAAATCTGTCTTACTAATTCATAAAAAACTATTTTTTTATACTTTTCAAGTAACTATTAGGAAATATGTATTTTTGCAAGAATAAATGTGTTACTTAATTTATTTTTTATTCTCTTTGTTGATTTATGTATATAGTATGTTGTTTATGTACTAATACATCTTTTAATACCTTACATATGTTATATAAAGTACAATATATATTTTTCTAGAACAAATAAAAGTTTGTATATACAATAACACACATTTGATCTTGCAGTAACACACATTTACTCTAATTGTAACACACATTTGCAGTAACACACATTTACTCTAATTGTAACACACATTTGCAGTAACACCCATTTACTCTAATTGTAACACACATTTTACTCTAAATATAATACACATTTGCAGTAACACACATTTACTCTAATTGTAACACACATATACTCTAATTGTAGCACATATTTACTCCTCAATTTGTGTTATTATATGAGCAAACATGTGTTACTCTATGATAAAATATATTTTTGTTAAGAACAAATATGTGTTACACATACAATGTAACACATGTATGTGTTACATTAATTGTATGAAAAATGTTTATTTCTACAAAAAAAATGAATATGTGTTAAAAATACAAGTTGCGAGAATTTTGAAAAAAAAAATGCCCAAATTCAATCCGACTCAATTTAGACCCGTGAATTTTTTAAAAAATGGATATTTATATGAAAGAAATTTGTATATATAAATTTTTGTCAATAAATAATACGTATGAGAAAAAAGATTGAATAAGATAAAAGTACTGATGTGATTGTATTGAATTTTGTAAAAATAAATATATAAATGAGAGAGAGATAAAAAGTGTTGATCTAATTTGTATTGAGTTGCTTGAAAGTATAGTGAGATGAGGATGAGGATGTGGATGGGGATGTGCTCATCCAAAATAGAATGAGATGGCAGATGTGCCCATCCACACCCGGATGTGCATCCCTATCCAAACACTACCTTACTGTTTTTTTAATGTGAGACGGATTAAAATACTTATTTTAATTTGTTTCCACATAAAATTTTTCCATATCAATATTAATGTTTCCACTTCAGAAATTAATTTTCACTCACCATAATTCGATTTTGAGAAATAAAAATACCATAACGATGGTAATGTATCGATTACGAGTAGTCTCATTGAGGTTACTGCTTTGTCCTCCATTAAATTGGTCAAATTAGAGTGTTTAATACTCTTTCTAAACCACATTCCAACAATTATCTTATTATTGTTTGTCAAAAAAAAAACGAATTAATTTTATATCTCTTCTTTAAAAGAGACACGCCAATATACTGTGGCCTTGTGATAGCTGATGAGTGACCGAATGTAAAATTTGTGATAGAGATGACGAACAAGGAATAAAATTAGAAAACAAGAAGGCGATCAATCACATGGCTATGGACGTAGTATACAAAGCACTTCCATCATTCCCTTTTCACATTTAATAATTTATAACAATAAAATTAATTTTTCTAACTTTACTTGTCTACTCCATACTTCCAGCCATGGTGAGCAGTGTTTAAATTTACAATCTTAATTTCCATCTAAATTAATTAATAATATTACAATATTCGATCAACATATTGGCCATACCATGGAGGTGTACGTGGACAACATAGTAGTCAAGAGTTTGCGGAAGGAGGATCACCTCGACCACCTTAAGCAAACCTTCGACATACTACGCCACTACAACATGAAACTGAATCCAAAGAAGAGCAGCTTCGGCGTTCATTCGGGAAAGTTCCTGGGGCACTTAGTAAGCCAGAGAGGAATCGAGATTAATCCGACGCAGGTGAAGTGCATCATCGAGATGAAGGCACCAGATTCAGTACCGAAGGTTCAAAGGTTGACCGGATGTTTGGCAGCTGTAAACCGGTTTATCTCCAGGTCCGGCGATCGGAGTCGTCCGTTCTTTGAAGCAATCAAAGCAAACAGACCTAGGCACAAGGACGACTTCCAATGGATGAACGAATACCAGAATGCTTTTGAAGAAATCAAAGTATCCTTGGCCAACACTCAAATCCTGTCCACGCCGGTACCTGGCGAAAAGCTATACCTATACTTAGCAGCGTCGGAAGTAGCCATCAGTTCGGTGTTGGTCCGAGAAGAAGGCAAAACACACCTACCAGTGTACTACGTAAGCCAAGTCTTACACGAAGCAGAGTTGTGGTACACCCCAACAGAGAAGCTAGCATATGCACCAGTGATGAGTGTTAGAAAATTGCGGCCCTACTTCTTTGACCATCCAGTAGAGGTGTTGACAACGTTCCCACTATGGCAAATACTACACCGGCCGGACACTGCAGGACGCTTGTTGAAATGGTCACTAGAAGTTAGCCAATACGGTATAACCTACGTACCCCGAACAGCGATCAAGGGACCAGCGCTCGCCGATTTCATCGTCGAGCTAACTTTCCCACAAGATCCGACGAGGGTGCGTATAGCTCCGTGGCACCTCTATGTAGACGGATCATCAACCAGAACAGCAGCAGGAGCCGGTGTAGTGCTGATAAGCCCAGACAAACAAGTCTTCACCTCGATGATCCGTTTCGACTTTAGAGCCACAAACAACGAAGCGGAGTACGAGGCACTGATTGCCGGACTTAGGTTATCAGTACCTGTGGGGGCAACCAATCTTCAGATTTTCAGAGATTCTCAGCTAATAATATCCCAAGTCCAGGGAGAATACCAAGCAAAAGACCAGCAAATGATGATGTACCAAAAGATAGTAGCACATCTGATCTCGATGTTCAAACAAGTTTACATCGAGCAGATTCTAAGGCTGGAGAACACACAAGCTGATGCACTAGCCCAACTAGCTACCAGTAACGGCGAAGCAGATTTGACGGAGGTCATCGTCACCAAGATGAAAGCCCCTCGACGTCTGATTACAAAGTAAACCAGACTTCGAGTGGGGGGCAGAAAGATGGCGAAGATTGGCGCACTCCGATCGAAAAATATTTGAAGGACAGATCGGTCCCAGAAGATGCGTGGGAAGCTAGTCGGCTAGTGAAGCAAGCAGCTAGATATGCGTTGGTAGATGGCCAACTTTACAAACGTGGATTCTCTCTACCCCTACTCAAATGCTTGTCTGAAAAGCAAGGGTTTGAGGTGTTAGAAGAAATCCACCAAGAAATTTGCGGAAGTCACGCTGGGGGGCAAGCTTTGGCATATAAGACAATCAGACAAGGGTACTACTGGCCCACTCTCAGAAAAGATGCCATTAGCTTCGCCCGAAGGTGCCGAAAGTGCCAGCTATTCGCACATAATATCCACTCTCCTGCTACTCAACTTAAATCGGTATTCAGCCCATGGCCTTTCGCAAAATGGGGTATCGACTTGATCAGCTCATTCCCACCCGACAGAGGTGGTGTAAAGTTCGCTGTAGCAGCAGTGGATTATTACACTAAGTGGGCTGAAGGAGAGGAACTTACAACGGTGACGCAGGAGAGAAAGATTAGCTTTATCTGAAAAAATTTGATATGCCGATTTGGACTTCGACAGTCAATAGTGACGGACAACGGCAGACAGTTCGAAGGTCAGAAGTTGAGGGAATTTTGCAGTTCGTGGAATATCAAAAAGCACTACTCAACTCCGTACCACCCATAGTCGAACAACCAGGTTGAAGCAGTAAATAAGATTTTGAAGCATGTGCTGAAGATACGTCTCGAGGACAAGAAACAAAGTTGGGCGGATGAACTTCTGGAGGTTCTGTGGTCATACAGAACGTCGTATCGAGCAAGTACCGGGGAAACACCGTTTGCCTTAGCCTTTGGAACAGAAGCATTTGTACCAGTGGAGGTCCAGAACAAAACTTGGAGGATGGTTGGATATGAAGAAAAAGAGAACGATGAAGAAAAAGAGAAAGACATGCTTGAAGAAACTAGAGCTTCATCAGAATTAAAGAATGCCACTTACAAACAAAGAGCGGAGAAGTACTACAATTCCCAGGTTCGAGATCGAAGGTTCAATGTAGGGGAACTAGTGCTAAGAAGGAAGCTAGCAACTCCACCAGGTATATTCGGACCAAATTGGGAAGGACCATTCCGAGTCACCGTAGCTTGGGCAAACGGGACATATGACCTCGAAGACATGGAAGGGAAAGCTTCGTCGTATACGTGGAGCGCAACACATTTGAAGAGTAGAAGAAGGTGGAACAAAATTTTGTAATAGACTAGTCGAAGGTTCGCATCAGAAATGTTGATAGCAACCAATGTAAATTACGTTACTATATAAAGTTAGAATTTTCAAGAATATCAAACCGTTCGAAGCTTCGTAATACACAAGGACCAAGGTCCCAAACGTTATAATCTAAAAGCTCAAGGCAAAGGCCAGAGTGCCCAAGGTTAGCGAATGTGTCCTTCTTAAAGGATCACTAAGCGCCTACTGTCCTAAGTTAGAAAAATTCACAAAAAAGACAATTAAAACGTCTAAGGCAAGGTTCTTGAAACCCAATCGCCCAAAGTGAATTAAAGATAGTACAACTCGCTACCCTAAATGGTTTAAGACGAGCAATTCGTGACCCTAAGTGGTGTAAGACGAAGAATACGTACTAAATAAGTAAAGTACAAATTCGTAGTCTAAAGCGACGTAAAACGAATGATTCGCTTCCCGAAATGGAATAAGACGAACAAGTAAGTACTAAGAGTATAAAAACGAGCTAATAAAAGAAATAACGTGGGTAAAATATAAAACAAGGTAAGTTGGAATACTAAGTTTAATGTTCATAACAAAAATACTTAGAAAATTTTCTAAGTATTCGAAGTGGTGCTAGTTACAAAGGCCAACTAGCTAGCCATCTTTGAACTACAAAAAAGCTCCTTTTGGGCGAGCTACTCCTACTTAACAAAAGAAACAAAAAATTATGCTAAAGAAAATAAGAAAATCCCTAAATCCCGGGAGCAGTAGGAGCATCAAAAGCTGGAGTGGCAGAGGCATCAACTGGGGTTTCCGTTTGGGCGACCTCAGGAGGAACTCCTCCACCACCAACTGCAGGAGAGAGTCTGGGCAGCTCAGTAATGTTGCCAGTCAGCCCACTAGTGTCCAGTACACTAGTATCAAACATGAGATCCCCACAGGCTTCCTGGAGTTGTTCAACTGTAGGGGGAGTTCGCTCCTCTCCTTCAACTTGCTCCTCATCGGCGACGTTGACCTCCGGGACTGGCACAGTTTGGATGATATTGAAGCGCACCGGAACGAAGTCGAGGTGGACCCCAAGTTGAGCTAGGTCACCAATGTCTAGCTCAGTCCCATCAGCGAACTTAGCTTTGTCAAGGCAATCCTTGAAGTCGTCCACCACAGCCTCCATCTCATCATCCTTGTGAGCTCGCGCCAACCAAATAGACCTGATCACCTCGGTATAACAATGGACAAATCCTTTGTCAAAGGTCTCAGCTCTCAAAGCATTTAAGCTCGCTGGGGAGGAGGCATTGTTTCGCAACTCGGCAACCTCATTAATCTTGGCCGATAGCTCTTCTCTTAGCCTTAAGCACTCCTTGTCAGCACCCTTGGACAGACCTCGCTCCAGCTCGAGCTCTCTTCTAACCACAGTGAGCTCGCCATCCTTGCTCGCGAGCTTTTCCGCGAACTCCTCCTCCTTGGCACGAATTTGGACATCGGCGTTCCGTTGGATGGCGGCGAACTTCTTCTGAAGCTCGCTAAGTTGGTTGAGGGCGCTCTTCTTAGCTGCCAGGGAAACAAATGCCTTCTCTTCTGCGAGCTCAACCAACTTCTTCGCCTTATCCAAAGCCTCGGCCATCTTGATATAGGCCGCATTCTTCTCTTGGTGACCTTCCTCTTGCTAAGTTGCCTGATTGATTACCCTCTGATTGGCGAGCAATAGCCCACTCGCATAGTGCATCGAGAGCCGGACATTTTTGATCAGGCTTTGTCTTTCTAAGGTCGCCAATTGAGGGGTCGACCAGTATCTTGGAACCTCGCTGACGATATGAACCGCAAGGCCGGCTGGAAGGTTGCGCATTGAAGTGAGAGAGCGAGATCGCTTGTAAGAGTGGAAAGCCTCGTGCCGATGAGGGGGAGCGATGGAAACGTAACTGCGAAGTCAAAACACTTGAGTTAGTAAATGAAAACAAAAATAACACAAAGAACTAGTGAGTTTGGTGAGCTACTTACTGGACTCGATTGGGATCCCAACTCAAGACCGTATCATCCACCACCTGGACCCCGAAGGGCGATTCGGATGGTGGCGACCTTGGCGGGGGGCAAGTGGCAATGGAGCAGTGGATTGAGCAGATCCACCTTGGCCCGATCTGGTCCCAGCTCGCCCAGCTTGATCCGACTCCTCGTCCTAAAGAGCGAACTTGGTCCTCTTGCGACCTTGGGCTTCTTCCTCGCCCACTTTAGACCAATCTCCCTTCTGGAGACCCCTCTTTTGCTGATGGGAAGCTCGTTCGGGTTTCGCGGAAGCTCGCCCACTTTCTTTGTTGGTCGGTGGGACCTGAGTTGTCTTATTTGGGGCCGGAGTCTTGGCCAAGGTCTTGGTGGATGTCTTTTGGGTCCCGGAGCCCCCAATGTCGCCTTTCTTCGAGGCGACCTCCGCTTTCTTACTTGCCTCCAGCTCAAGTGTCGAAGGCAAACCTAACTTGTTCGGGCTAGGTGGACCCATTTCGTAGGGGCGAGCTAAGATATGGTAAGCCTCGGGGACTTCGATGGGTGGGAATGCAACTGCGGCACCACCTACAAAAATCAAAAGAACGAGGTTGACATCCGGGCGAGCTATTTCACCAATTCAGCGAGCTCAAGAAAGTTGCAAACCTGGGAGCTCAGGGCCCTGGACAGTGAGATGATGTGGCGAGGTTAGGACCCCCGCAAGCCTTAAACAATGATGCTTGCACAAGTGGGTGATGTCCCGATCCTTCTCACTCCTCAGATAGCAGATAGCTCGCGCGAAGTCAAACTCAGTCGACACTTCAGGCTTGCCCCGTCTAGATTTGTGGCGTTTCAAACCTGCAAGGAAAGGAAAATTAGATTAGTAAATCTAATTCAACCCACACACACCGAAATGGGCGACCTACTGCTAGCTTCTCCGTATTCTCGGGAGAAAAAATACGCCCTCCTCGCCCGGAGTAATTGACCGAAGCTCACCAATCTCCCCCCATGAAGACGAACTGTTCTTTCCAGTCGTAGACTTTATTGGGAAGAATTCCTAAGAATTTCTCTCCCGGGCGAGCTTTGAGGTAGTAATAACCCTTGTCGTCCTTTGCTTGTCGAGTAACGGTGAACAGTTCGTTGATTTCAACCTTGGTCAGTCGGTTCTCGTACCCCTCCAGCCCAAAGATGGACAAGGTCGCCAGTAGATTGCTGCAAGCATTTGGAGTGAGCTGAGTGATGGCGAGGTTGTTATCCAGGAGAAACTGGTCAATGATTGGGTGCAAGGGCAATGTAAGCCCTTGCCTCGAGGGTGTGCACATTAATGACGGTCAACCCGGCCGGAGGCATATCAGCCCGTTCATCCTTCTCCGGAGCATACAAGAAAATATCGAGGGGAATTCAATATTTCTTTGGGAGAGAGCGTACTCATTAATAATGCTCTGGACCTCGTTCGCCTTGTAATCGGACTGGCCTTCGACATCCCTTATAGTACGCCCGGGCAAGGAAAAGCTCACCACGTGTTCGGTGACGTATTCCTCCCAATCGAACGCATGAATTACGTCGTCGGGAACTTGATGTTCGAGCAGCTGAGGTTCAGGAAAACCAATGGAGCGAAGCCAATCAACTGTAATTTCTTCGAGGTCGCCTTCTGGTTCACTGGTCTCAGCGACCTCTTCATTTCTGCAGGAGGTTCTCTCCTCAGGGGCGACCTCATCTTCATCGCCCCATACCTCGCGGTATACCTCTCCAGAACCGCCCTTGGAGTTGGTGGCCCTCCCCTCGGGATCAGAGCCAACTTCACCCAGAAGCTCGCCAGAATCTGGGCGAGCTACGGAAGTCGCTTCAGAACCCGATTCAATCAAAATTGGGGTCATTTGAGGAATGAGGGTGTTCTCAATCATGGGTCATTTTTCAGGGTTACGGTTCGAAAGGGTCTTGCTTGAAGATTGGGTAGACATGTTTAGATTATTCGAGATGAGGTTTAGTTATTATGTTTTGGAACGTTCGGAGTTTATGTTCACGGTCACCGGAAAATTCAAAGAGATAACCGAAAAATTCAGAGGTTCACCGAAAATACTAAAAGTCACTAGAAATCTGACGAAAATGGAAAAGAACAAGGAAGAATCTGCAAAAGAAAGAAAAGAAGGAAGAATAAATGGTGTTCTACCTTGGAAAACCCTTGAAAATCCGTCGGACGCAAGGAAGTTAATCGCCGGAGAAATGCTCTGAAAATTGGAAAAGTAAAACTGAAAAATGAAGTTGTTTTCTCGTATTTATAGACAAGAGGGTGAGCTACAATTCTCGGATAGTCCGAGGACTTATGTGCAAAAATTTGAAAGTATTACTATGATTGGCGAGGGAACTAAGACCTAAAAAGGCGTGCACGATGCCTAGATTCTCGCACCATGTCAGCGCGCCCACCGCCACACTATAGCTCACCGAGACGCTCGACATCAAACTATGATGTAGTTCGCCAACACTCGAGCTCTCACTCACCGAGGTAAGTCAGCTCGCCCACACATTAAAAATATCATGATGTGGACGAGCTGGGGGGCAAATGTTGACAGACGAACTACCCAAGGTTAATCACGAGATTAATGGGTCAAGGCTAAGAAGGTCGTTGACCTACCCAAAAGATAAGTCTCCATCTTTGACCAAAGTCAACCTAAAGAAGCTCGCCCGGATGCCCAACAACCAAGTCAAATAGCTGACCAAACTCAAGGGAGAGAAGCTCGCGGGGTAGTTCGCCCTTTTAAGGGTAGCTTGCCCTTATCCAGGAGGACCAAGCCGAAGTCCACCTCTACATTGCTCCGAAATGACACAAGGCAATGAAGCTCGCAAGGAAGCTCACCTAGGTCCAAGACACAGACCCCAGTTGTATAAGAAGCAAGTAATAATGTAGTAGGACGGAGCACTGTAAAGGTAGCATAGTAGTGAGTAAGGACAAGTGTCAAGGACACTTGTTAACACCTAAAGCCAAATAGGCTCACATGGTGCCACCTCACACATGCATACCTATAAATAGGTCTCCACCTTGTATTTCTCTCTCTAAGCTTTCATAATACACAAACTACTTTCTCACTCTAGCTCTCACACTTTCTCTCTCTACATTCATAACTCAAGAACATCTTTAATTCTTGTATTGTTTGGTGGATTTCTAGAGCAATTAACAGTCATAATCATCTGATTATCAAAATCCATCAACAAAGTGGTGTATTTATTTAGAATTAATCCTAAATTTTAGGTTGATTCAAAATTTTTAATGGCCGGTAGTTTTAAGTTCCTAATTTTATTGTGCAACTTATTTTTTCTTTTAGAGGAACTCCAAATAAACAACATAATAACCAACAACCTAAGGAGCTTAAACTTCTAATGCACATGGGGATAGCATCTTTCCTCCATTCAAGAGGACTAGAAGTCCTTGCCAATCTTGCCATCTCATAGACGACTTTATATTTTTCTGTATTGATATAATAAATATATCGCACTAAGCCATACAATTTAAGTTGTCCGTCATTATTTAGATTTTGAGGTCATGTGTTTAAAAATCATTACAACAATAATTTTAAAAATATAGTTATCTGCCTGGTTTTTTTTTTTTTTTTTTGCTTTGGTAATTGAATAGTACATTTTTCATGAAAGTCCAACTTTATAATTAATATTCCTTCTATCTCATAAAAATACATTTATATTTTATTTTCATCCATTTCACAATGGAGCAACACTTGTGTAGAAATTTCTACCGTAGAAATATCCATTTTTGAAAAATTCACGGATCTAAACAGGGTCGGGTCAGATTTGGACATTTTTTTCCAAAATTCGCGCAACTTGTAGTTCCAGGTTTTTTCGCTCCCAGGTATGTTACAATTTGTGCAAATGCGTGTTACAATTAGGCAAAATTTGTGTTACTAATTCTTAAAAAATTATTTTTTTGTACTTTTCAAGTAACTATAAAGAAAATATGTATTTCTGCAAGTATAAATATGTGTTACTTAATTTATTTTTTATTCTCTTTGTTGATTTATGTTAATAATAAGTTTTTTCGCTCCCAAGTATGTTACAATTTGGGCAAATGCGTGTTACAATTAGGCAAAATCTGTGTTACTAATTCTTAAAAAATTAATTTTTTGTACTTTTCAAGTAACTATAAAGATAATATTTTTTCTGCAAGTGTAAATATGTGTTACTTAATTTATTTTTTATTCTCTTTGTTGATTTATGTTAATAATATGTTATTCATGTACTTAATACATCATTTAATACCTTATATATGTTATATAAAATATAATATATATTTTTATAAGGATAAATAAATGTTTGTGTATACAGTAACACACATTTGATCTTGCAGTAACACACATTTACTCTAATTGTAACACACATTTGCAGTAACACATAATTACTCTAATTGTAACATACATTTGCAGTAACACACATTTACTCTAATTGTAACACACATTTACTCTAGATGTAACACACATTTGTAGTAACACAAATTTACTCAATTTGTAACATAAATTTGCAGTAATACATATTTACTCTAATTGTAACACATATTTGTTCCTCAATTTGTGTTATTATATGAGCATATATGTGTTACTATAGTATAAAATATATTTTTATTAAGAATAAATATGTGTTACACATACAATGTAACATATACATGTGTTACATTGCATGAAAAATATTTACTTCTACAAAAATAAATGAATATGTGTAGAAAACAGTATTTAATCTGATTGTAACACATGTTTTGCCTTAAAGTAACATGCATTTGCCCAAACTGTAACATACCTGGGAGCGAAAAAAACTAAAATTACAAGCTGCGCGAATTTTGGAAAAAAATACTCAAATTCGACCCGACCCGGTTTAGACCCGCGAATTTTTAAAAATGGATATTTTTACGGATCTTAGATCCGTAAAAATTTGTATATAAGTTTTTATCTTCACAATGATAAACTTATTACTATATTTAGAATGTTATTAATTTTTTTTTTTTATTCTCATCTTTCTATTTAATATACCTTGTTAATTTTAAGGAAGAGTGTAGAAGACGAATATCACTAGTCATATTCTGACTGCCTAGCGTTTGTGCCGTCGGATTCCCACCTAGATATTTTTAAAAATAAATCATATAATAAATTATTAATAATTATTTTTTAATAAAATACATACATTTATGTTCAACTTTTGTCCATATTTACTTCAGTACAAGTATTGTATAACTTTTCTAATCAAATATATCTATATCTATATATATATATATATCACAAATTATTAAGCAAGAAAAATGTTGAGTGGTGGGCTCGAACGTGTGCAATGACAAAAGCGAGTCATTATAACTAATTCTCTATTTATTTTTATTTTTTAGTTTTAATAATAATTTAACAATAAAAATATTTAAAAAAATATACAAATTGTCTAGTGTTGTCTATGTTCGTCTAGACCCACCTAGATTCGTCTAGATCCACTGTCGGTGCGGTGCCTAATCCCCAAAAATACCTAAAATTGCTAATTTGATAGAAAATCGGGTTGATTGGTGGCGGTGTAGCGTCTAGGCGCCACGTACACAGCAACATAACCTGATCATCACATCCATGATTATTAGTAATTATTTTGAAATATGAGTAGTTTGTAAAATTGAAAAATAAAGTAAAAGTTAATGTTCTATTTATACTAACTTCAGTTTTTTAATATGTGTTAAATATTTATGTAAGTTTATCTTTATGTGATGGGAAGTAGTATTAATGAATTATGAATGGATCAATGATGCTGATCTCCTACTTTCTACAATAGATATGTTCATAAATTAGTGGTCCCCGAAGCTGGCTTTCGATACATATTTTAAATATTTTTTTATTTCGAAAAGATATGTATGGAGATATCTTTTGTTACTTTCTTGGGAATAAATATACAGAACAATTAGAGTAATATTATTTCTTCACAAAAAGAAAATAAAAAGTTTTAGTGGAAGATCAAATATATATATAAACTTTCATCATATTCATTCCGAGTAGATATTTTAAGGAGTGGGTCTAGTGATCGGATGTCACGGCTGTATTTTATTCTAATGTAATTAACTCTCAATATGACTAATTGAGGCTACGATACTGGAGTGTGTACATGGATAATTTAAAAATTATTGTTGAAAATATTGGAATATAAATGATAATATGCATTAAACACTAGCTTGTAAATGGAATATCAAAATTTTTATAGATTATATAAATACACCTAAATAAGATCTATACAAATAGACCCAAAAAAGTAGTACTTCAATGTATACTACTCCCAAACAATGTTGTGTTAAATACCTGGACACTCAACTCAATACAAAGTGGAAGATAAACTATTTAGATACTAAATTCGCTAAGCACTCGATAATGTTGTTGTGGTTTGCTTGAACTGTAGGATGTGTTTCTCTATTTATAGACTTCAAAATCTGCATCCACATCACAAGTGTCCACAAGGCATGACCCAAAAACTACTCAAATAACTTTCTTCATGTTTGTAACTTTCATGTAGTACTCCTATTCTTCCTGCTTGGCGTGTAAGTAACCACTGATTAACTTCTTGTCTTCAACTTGCATATCTAGATAGCAAGGACAATATCAGGTAATAACGAATTAAGCTGAAAATATTGGAATATATTTTGTAACATTTAGTCAATATAAATAGATACTATAAGTTGTTTATCTCATATGGAAGTACAAAATTTATAGATAAATATAAAATATATTAATTTATATTATTTCTTTAATAGATATATTGAAATTTATTTTAGTGTTAATTGAGGACCAGTCCAAATTTTGATACCATTTTTGATAGGCGAACAACTATGATAATTAGGGAGCAACTTTATGTACGTATTTGAGATTAATTATCATCGAGCACAATCCAAAGATCGAATGGAAGAAGAAGCGAGAAACTCATGCTTTTCATCATATAAGCTGCTCGCCATCTATGAATCAAGGTAGCCATCTTGATAAGATGCTCGCCCCATTACATAAGACACCCGCCACTCTATGATGATCAAAAGACATAATTGACTACAAGTCACTAAAAAGGCCTGACGAATATCTATATTGATTAGGGTTATTTAACTATAAAATAATGTAATCATCTTGATATTATGTAAAGATACGTGTAATCAGTGATGCGAATGGTGGCTATCGAGGCTGCCTAAGCACTTGGCGGCACAAGCTGTCAACGTGAATGCCAAATCGCCGAATTTAATTTATTGGGCTCTAGATGTCCAATTTAATTTATTGGGCTCTAGATGTTCAATTTAATTTATTGGACTTTAGATGTCCAATTTAATTTATTGGGCTCCATAAGCCCAATTGGATTTATTCAACTTTAGAGATTTAACTTAATTTATTAGGCTTTAGAGGCCCGATTTAGTTTATTGGGCTTTAGTGGCCAAATTGGTTTTATTAGGCTTTTGAAGCACAATTCAATTTATTAGGCTTTTGAGACCCAATGTGATTTACTATTTAGGAATTAAAATTATCCAAATTCTTAATAATAAGTTTAATTTTAACACGTAATTTCTACATGTTAATATTTTATTTCGGCAATTAAGTTTGATTGCTTACACACAGATTTCTTAAAAGGTTGAATATGCTCTGTTTTTTAGGGATTCAAAACAAATATATCAACAAGTGTTAAATATTCAAGAGTTCTGGGGTATAATGAGCTTGTGGAGTATCCAAGTTATTCTGATTGAGGTGCGATAAATTCCTAACGGGTCTATAGCATAAAAATTCATGCACTCGTGGGTCACACAAGGTATTGTCTGAATAAGAATGTGGTGTATGAATAAAAGTTAGAGACTATTAAACTTTATATGTGAGTGGAAAATGTAAATAATATTTAAATATATATATGGGATAAAATTACAATATGTTAAAATAATAAACCTCGAGATGTAATTCATGAAAACGTTATTGAAATTAATCAATATATAGGTTAACAAACTAGAGAGAAGTGAACAATTAAAACTAATTACATTAAGTCTTATTGAGAGATATGAAGGAATGAAGTTTAATTAATGAAGGAGGGAGGCTAGCTAGCAGCTTTCCCACTTATTAGTGGTTAAAGAGATGTAGGCAGAAGCTTTTTTGTCGATGGCTGGGTCGGCGACCCATCGGCCTCTGTCCTCGTCGCTCGGATACACTTTGTAGGCTTTCATGTAATCGTCTCCTCCGCCGCCGTAGTAGTCCTCCACTTTCTTACTCCTCTTGAATAGGCTGAAGAGAGAGAAGGAGCTTTTCTTCTGCTGCCTGTTTCCTGCCATTCTATCGCTTTCTGCTGTGTTGCAATAAACAGAAGACTATATGATGATTAGCTAGCAATTGTGTTGTGTTTCTGTGTTCCCAGATTGTGGTGTTATTTATAGTGGCTTTCTAAAGTTGATCCAACGGTGGAGAATGAAGATATCATGGGAGCCAATGATCAGATTCATGGATGTGAGTTGCGTATTTAAGTAACTCTAATTGCTAGTATTAGTATTAATTATTTGGGGGTAGTTATGTAAAAATATTCAAATTTATCCATTCTTGAAAAAGTAAAAGCTAAATTTAATAAGTTAAGAGTTTTATTTTATTAAATATTCTATCTCACATCATGTTTAACAAATTAAATTTAAAAAATCTGTGAATTCTGCTTTGTATGAGTTTGATCGCTTTTTCACAGTATTCAACTACTCCATCCATTCGTCTTTGAATATTTTTTCATTTCATAGTTGACATAAAATTTAATAAAAAATAATATATTATATTGAAATGAATTATAAAATAAAGAAAACGGGAAGTATTGTTAAATTATTATTAAACTAACTTTTTGATATTGGTATCAGTTTGATGTTTGGCCACATTTATTAAATTATATTATAAAATTAATATCACTATATTTATTAGTTTATATACCAGAGAATGTAGTATTTTTTCAAACAAACAAATGTTTGCTAACAAAAAAAAAGTTGATTTAAAATTTAATAAATCAAAATTTCACAAAGGGTGAGACTATTTATACCCCAAATTCCTCTAAACATACCCCAATTATTAAATATATTTAATTTAAAATAAAAAAATTAATTTAAATTACTAAATATACACTATTTTTTATTAATATTTTTTTTTTAAATTTTTGACATAGTCTTCATCTCTCTCACGTCCTAACTGCTATATTCATGGAGTCCAATCATCTTTGAAACCATTCTACAGTTCTACGATCAATTCAATCTCATTTTTTATGCTTTGTTGATGACATCAAACTAATCTAAATTATATATTTTCCACGACGATACATAAAGGTTGAAAATTATGGAATTTTTGATGGGGAAAATTATGATTTTCAAGCGGAAAAAATTAAAGCTCCGTGAGATCTGAAGGAGCGTGGAGAAGAAGTCATGATGTTCGTCTAGTGAATTCTTTTAAAATTTTATTCGGTTGCAACAGATAAAATACGCAAAGTTTTAGTTCTCATTTCTTAAAAATGAAGACACACTAGACTGTGGATCATTAACATGAATTGAGAGAGAATAATATGTCAAAAATGAAAAAAAAAATTTATTAATAAAAAATGGGGTATGTTTAGTAATTTAAATTAATTTTTTATTTTAAATTAAATATATTTAATAATTGAGATATGTTTAGAGGAATTTGGGGTATGAATAGTTGTACCATTTCACAAATTATATAGAGTAAATAGTGCATCAAAATGTTACTTTTTCTAATATTTTCTTCACGTCTAAGTGCGAAAGACCATTGACCCCTTTCTTGGAATTTTCTCCCAGAAAAGGTAGTTGAGGAAAATTCCAGCCCATGTTATGATGGAAATTCCCACTACAAAAAAAAATCACCCTTAAATCTGCCTGTTGTTTCAAATGAAAAAGGAATTCAAGCAAAGTATTATTTATGCAATAATATTAAAAAATTCACTCTTAAATCTGCTTGTCATTTTAAATGAAAAAGAGCATTCAAACGAAATATCATTTATGCAACAATACTAAAAAATTCATCTTTAAATCTGCTTATAGTTTCAAATGAAAAAGGGTATTCAAATAAAGTATCATTTATGCAACAATATATAGTAAATATTTCACCCTTAAATCTGCTTATCGTTTCAATTGAAAAAGTTCATTCAAACAAAGTATCAATTATTTAACAATAGTAAAAGGTTCACCCTTAAATTTGCTTGGAAAATGACATTCAGACAAAGTATCATTTATGCAACAATAATGTACCACAATTTTCATACTATAATAGGTCGGTTTTTCCTTTAAACGGGTCATCAATTTTAAACAGAATTAGATACTAATTTAATTAAATTAAATTAAATATGCGCTAATGATTGTTTCTAAATAATATACTATTATATATGCACATGATAATAAAACAGTAAATGTAACATTCAATATATATATATATATATTATATGTAGATGACATGAAGCAAATTTCAGAAGAAATATTTAGGTAAATTGAGCCAAGCACTATGTGTATTGTGTATGTCTACTGTGAATTTGTTTGACCGTAAAATTTGTTTCTATCTTTTATTTAATGTTTAATAATATTAGTTATCCTGCTAAAAATATTAATTTAATATAAATATTATATATGAAGAATTAAATCACTGATATTATTTGTGTTACACAATAAAATTGACTTTTACAAATTCATAATATAATAATTAGATAATAATGAAGCTATGAACATTAATTATTGGGATATTTCAATTTAATGATCACATTAAGTTATTTCTTCTATGCGCGCTTTGCTTGTACTCAAGGAATTGAAAATCTATTACCCTAAATCCTAAGTAATTATTTAATGTACTATAAGCGGGTGTAGAGTAAAAAATCAGTAATCGGATTTAGCACCTAGACCGCCTAAATGCTGCTTATGCGGCCGCCTAACTTTTGTTTTATAAATAGATAAAAATTTAGATTCAGAACCGTTTAGGATAGCCTAGGGCAAAAAATGCTTAACACTGCCGATTTTGCAAAAAATGGATTGGGAGTGGGCCGCCTAACATCTAAGTGACCGCCTAACTCAATTTTTTTCATCATTGACTATAAGTGTATTAATTAAATAATAAAAATTTCATTTAAGTTATAAAAAAATTGTCCATGTAGTAACACACCTAGGAGAGAAATTTCTGAAATAAGTCATGCACAAATTTTTCTTGAAAAATGTATTTGATCGGCCTGACCAACTTATATAGTATAAGTGAATTTTGATCTGGATCTATTCATGACATATGAATCTTTTGTATTTATATTATTTTAAGTATATCTCACATGTGAAATCTTTCACAAATATGTGCCTCTTATATATATAAATATAAATAATAGCGATAGTGAAAATTGAGTTTATATATGTGAACTTAAATTCACATAAGATTTTTTAAGTAATTTATTGATGATATCAGAGAAACTCATAATTTAGATATGTGGAAAGCAACTCCACCCATATATATTAAAATATTCATGTAATGACCTCCACCGAAAATAGGTGAAATTGAGAATTCAATTAATGAGTGATGAAGAGTGTTAGAAAATTAATATAAATGAATACGCGCCTCTTTAAAATGAGTCCTAGTATTCATACCAAAAAATTATAAACGTCCCTAATTATTTTAGAAATAAAAATAGACATAGATAAAAGGAATAAGCTATCCCTATATAATTATGGATTAAATTAATTTTTTTTAAAGTTTTGTTGACTTTAATTCTAGTATTTTTTTTAAGTTATTTAATTTTAAAATTAGTTCTTTGAATTTGAATCGGTCAATTTCTAAAATTTAAAAAATATTACACATAAAATAGTAGTTAGAAAAAAAATTAATTAAACTCTAATAATTTTTTTAAAAAATTAGATAAATATTTAAATAATCAAATTTAAAATAATAAAAGATAAATAAAATCTAAAAAATATTAAAATGAATCATCTAAATCTTCAAGTAATCCAATTAAATCTTTAACAAATAGTTAAAAAAATCCAACCAAATCCTTAAAAATAGTTAAATTAAGAAATTAATTTAAAAAAATTCAAATTTTAATTCAAGATAAATAAAAATTAAAATATAATTAAATTTAAATTTAGTTATTTATGAAGTTTATATTGACTTTAAATTTTTTTAATTTTATTAACACTTAGCGTATGGTTTAATGCAATATGTCGGAGGGTATTGCAAAATATTGTGAGGTCCGTTATGAACAAAGAAATTTTATGGAATAAACATCACAATATCGCGTAATACCTTCCGACATATAGCATTAAACTACGTACAAATAAATGAACACATTTTTTTTGTAGACGGATGTAGTAGTATATAATGAGAGGACATTGTCTTTAAATATTTTTAACTAAATGAAAATATAGCCACATGATTATTGTTACTAAAAATCAATTTTGTTATAGTGAAATTTATATAAGGTAAATTTAAGCATATTCATTTAAAAAAAAATTGATATGTACAAAAGTAGATGGTCAAGATGAGAAGAGTGGCATAGAAAAAAAAAAGGCTTTTGGGTAGGTAGATCTCCTTATTGAATGCTTGAATTGATGTATTGTCTTCACATCACTACTTTTTTTTTTTTAAAAAAAAAAAAAAAGAATTTTAGGAAAATAGTAGTGAAGCAAAGTCCTCAAATTCTGTGGCCTCCCAACATTGCCTGCAAGCTGTATACCTTTTGGGATTCTTCAAAACAAAAAGAAAAAAGATGGAGCTATATATATATATATATATATATATTATGCGTTGTGCGTTGAAGTTGTACTTAGGAACTACGGAATGCATTCACCTCCCAACTTGCTTTACCAAAGTATTAGTTTATGTTGTGTTAGTACTACATTTGCTGTCTTTACTCTTTACTTTACATTTATAATAATTTACTTTTTTATTAATACATATATTATTCTTTCCATATTCCGGGTATAGATAAATATCAACGCGAGCATACTGCTTGCTGTCATGGCCTCCTGAAAGTTTTTTGCTTGCAAAACACCTCGCTCAATGCATCCATGATTAATAATCTTTCCGTTTCACATAAATTTGCATCGTAATGAATGCACATTAATTTTTTTTTAAATAAATAGTAGCATAATAAAAATATGTAAATAATTTTTTAATAGTATATAAATTCATATGAAACATTCAAATAAAAAAAAAACTGTGCAAATTGATAAAGAAAAAAGAGAATATTATTTTTACAAATATTAGTTTTGCAGTGAAACATGTTTTGAGAGTATTAGTTGTTTTATTAAAAGATATTAACTATTTTTTTTACTATAAGGTATTCCTTCCATCCATGAAAATTATGTTCAAAAAGACATTATGACTTTCATTTATGATTTAAATTATTATTTATGATAGTAAAATCAATAATATTTGAGTAGTTTAGTTACGATTAAAGTGTGATAATACAGTGATTGTTTTCACAAAGAAAATTAATATATTTTTTATGGACGAATAAATAAGTTAAAAAATATATTTTGGTGGATAGATGGAGTATTAATATTGAATTATATTAGTTACTTCATTAAACGTATTATTTGAATAGTGTTAATGATTTTTTCAAAGGAATAGTAACAATTTTATTATAAGATATTAATTGTAAAATTAGTTCCACATATGGTTTAAAGTAGTTTGCACAATGTATATGCATGTATATTTTGTCAGCGATGTTCTATATAATTTCGCCTAATACTTTAGTTATTGGCAAACTCCCCCATGTAAGACTCACAGTATGAAATATGAATTCATCAGCAATAGCAAATATTTATTCACCAATATTGTAATATTCGTTTAATGTTACTATTCTTATAAACTAACATAATATTTTACACAAGTAACTATATGAATAAATTAAATGGTATGATAATACCTTATAAATATAATAATATCACTAAATAAATATAATAATATCAGTTTATACTTGTAACAAAGGATAACCCTCAGTATTAATTATAACATATATTCTATAATTGCTTGGTTTAGTATAACGAGTATATAATTCTTTTTCTCAATGCTTTCTTTTGTTAGTATTTGAGCTTATTAGTCTTTAATTATCAATGCCAAAATGCAGAACCATTTCATGATCGATCGAACAACTATATGCCAAATTAAAGGAAATAACTAATTTTGATCTTAAATATTGCATCTAACTTCAACTTTTAAAACTGCCTGAATTATTAGGTCAATTGAAGTAATAAAGCAATTTACAACGAGCAAGCTACCACTTCTTTTTATCAACTTTTAACATACCTTGTTATAATAGAATTACAGCGGTCTATATTCTAGAATACACACCGAATGAACTCTATCATAATTCATTGTACACATTACTGAAATAATATACAACTAAATTTCACATCTTTCCATATATTTGAACTTTCAAATGAGACAAAAAAAATTTCATGGTTGTTATAGTATCAATCGAATGTAGAAATTAAGTGGCTAACTCTAATGAAATTATCAAACAAAACTATTCTTATTTGCTAATAGTGAAAGTAGAGTGATAAAATGCTCATGATCAGAACTAAAAGTGGTCATTCTTTATTATGAATAAAATCTTGATTTTTATATATGTTAAACTATTAGGAGGTGGCATTCACTTAAACCTCCCTACTTAGCATGAATGACATGTGTAATACAAATGTCATTTACATAAGATTAAGATAACTACAATGCCCTGAGCAGCATACTCGTTCGTCTTCAGGCTTTTTTGGTGACTTGGAGTCAACTCTTCTTTCTGATCATCTATGAGCAGCATGTATGTTATGTGATCGGGGCTAGCAACTTATCAAAATAGCTACTTTGTTTCACATGCGACAAGCAACTTATATGATGGAAGTATGTGAGCTACTCGCCTCTTCTTCCATTGGTTCCTAGGATGGTGCTTGATGATAATTAATCTCAAATGCGTACATAAAATTGCTCACTTAATTATCACAGTTCCTCTCCTATCAATAATTACCCTAGCCTAATCTCTAATTTAAACGTGTGTCAAATAATTAGGGTTAGACTAAATATGTGAAAGTATTCCCATGTTCTCCTTGGCGAGCAATTATAGTTGTCTTAAGGCAGAGTTAATACGTCGAACATCCTCCTAGCGAGAACTCATGCAAATTTCCAACTGTTGCTGTGCACAAGAAGTGGAATTTGAGGCATCATTCTTATTCACATCATAGTGCAATAATGATGCAGCTCTCGTGTCCTGCGCCTCTATTTTTTGATACTTTAAATTTTTTTGCATATAGGCCCTTATTATTTTTCACATTAATTTTTTTGGCCCTCATCCATTTCCTTTAAAATCTTCCTCTTCCTTTCGCCAACTAGCTCACCTGAAGCTCGCCTAGAGTAGGGGACAAAAGATCACACCTTACCACAATCACTGGACCTCAAAATCGCATAAGGCAGAGGAGCTAGCCTTACTCGGAGTAGAGAGCAATAGCTAAGAAGGTCTTCAGTAGTAATGTAGTAGGTTGAAAGCAATATAATTAGAACATAAGAGGTGGCTAAAGAGACATGTGTTAGGACACTTGTCAGCTAATTAGGCCACTTAAGCTTAAAACATGTCACCTCACCACATGCAAACATATAAATAGGTCTCTTGTACTCTCATTCTCTCTCTAAGTTCATTATCCACAAGAAATTCATCTCTCTACTTTCTCTCACTACTCAATCCACTCTGTAACACAATCTTGATTATTGTTTGGGAGAATTCAAAGATTAATCAACCATATAAACAACACAATTAAGAAATTATTTCCACAATTTGGCGCTAGAAGGAGGGGGCTCGAACCTCCAATTGTTAAAATTGTGAGAGATTGAAGGTGTTCTTGAGGAAAAGTTGAAGAACAAAGTTTGAAGATTTGAAGAATACTTTGAAGGTTTGAAGAAGATAAACAATTTCCAGAAATTATAAACAAACCCAGAAAGGAATGTGTGTTAGGATTGACTGGAACTAAATTCTGGAAAATCATCTACACACAAGGCTAGAAAGAACACTACCTTCATTGCCTTTGCTAGAAATTGTTGAAGACAAACTACCCACCACTGAAATATGTCACGCGAGAACACCAATACCTCATCTACGACCAGGAGGTGGAAAGGACCAGAATCGCGAAGAAACCACGCTGATGGAGAATCTTCCCTCCATCGAGCTCCTGGGCGAGCTACTCGCCAGGTACGTACCCCAGCTACCCTGCAAGATGGGCTAGACCCAGTAGTCCAGTCCGTACTCCAGAACCCGGACGAGCTAGAGCGAACTATTGCTTTGATCTAGGAGGTCCGTAGGTAGCAGCAGCTTGCCGACCTGTGACCTACTACCCAACCTGCTCCCAACAATATAGCCCGGGATCGAGAAACAAGGCATTCACACTCCTCCCAACCGAGGGAAAGAGTGGGCGAGCTCTAGGGTGAGCAAGAGGCAAGCAGTGCAAGAGCTCGCCACCTGCAGGCCACGTGAAAGACCAAGATGAGTGATAGGCTCAGCTCACAAGATGGGCGAGCTAGGAGTTAGGCTGAAGGCTCCACAACTAATAAGCCTCGGAGCACCCTTCGTGACAGGTTGGGGATGAGGTATGAGAAAATCGTGCAAGAGTCTGTATTAGCACTGCTACTTCCGGTGAGAAGAGAAGACTCAGGCTTACACCCTCGTAGGTCCACACACGATAGGTTGCGACGACCAGCCTCTGATAGGCTAGGTCTGAATGGTGCTCAACAATTCCGAAAAATCACAACTGAACCACCCTAGAGCGAGGGACTGCAGGGTCCTACACACACGAGGCATACGACCCTTGAATAGCCTCCACAAGAGATGGTTCACAATGATGAGCTGGCCATGCTGAAGAAGGTCACTGAAGAGCTCCAAATGCAAGTAGCTACCAAGAGTGATGGAGCAGGCACGAACAGACTCCCGGCATCACCTCTGGCATCTGTCATACTCAAAGTGCCGGTACAGAAAAAGATACAGTTCCCTACCATAGCTCTGTATGAAGGAGAATTAGATCTGAAGGTGCACATATCCAAGTACTCAGACTTCGTGATCTCCATGGGAGCTACCGATGCAACACAGTGTAGGAATTTCCCACTTATTCTCGGAGACCGATCTCATAGGTGGTTTTCATCACTGGCTCTGGGGTCAATTCTGTCCTTTGGACAGCTTACACGGGAGTTCCTCTCATATTTCTCGGGTTACGGGATGTACCTCACTCAAAAGCACAAATTAGTAAACATCAACCAGGGGAGTGAGGAGTCGGACCAGCAGTACTTGGAAAGGTTCGAAAAAATCCTGTTAGAAGAAGAGCCCGTAACTGAGGATACAAAAATTATGGCAGTTATGGCCAGTTTGAAGAAGGGGACGGACCTATGGAAGGAAATGCACTTATCTTGTTTAAAGACTTACGTAGAATTCAGACACATGACAGATGTGCACGTTGCTATGCAAGAAGCTCTCAAAAAGAAAATTGGTGGAGACACCGAAGAAAAGAAGACCAGGGGCAAGAAGGCTGGGGGCACATATAAAGCTCCGAGAAATTTAAAGTCCTTTGGTGATGGTGCCGAATTTAAAGAAATGTTGAACCAGGTGTTGACAGTGTCTATTGATCAAGTATTTACGGCCGTCAAGGATAGGGCAATGCTAAATGAGCTAAGAAAGATCAGGCAGGACCGTAGCAAGCTCAATCTGAATAAATACTGTGCGTATCATCAGAGCATTGGACACTTCTCCAGTGAGTGCCAGGGCTTATTGAAATAACTATGGAAATTCTACGAGGATGGCAAGCTAGCTGAGTATGTCAAAAAAGCCCCAGTCAAAATACAAAGGCGGGAGATGAGGGGGGACACTAACGAAGATGATGAGGAAGAAGACGAAGACCGTCACCCGAGGCAGAACGGAAGCAGGCCTCCTCCGCCTCCTGCACAACAAGAGCCCAAAAGAGAAATCCTGGTTTTGGAAGAACAAGTCGAACTTGCTGGTAGAGTCGTAGATGGAAGGCCACCAACATAAAAAAGACAGAGAAAGGCAAACTTGCGGGCTATACACCAAGTCCAGGAAGAAAGTTCAAGCGTCGGGACTAGCTCCAAGCCTACCGCGGAGCTGACAGTCTCCCAAGCAGAATTAGATGGGATCCTCACACCGCACAACGACTCATTGGTGATAAGCGCCAACATAATGAACACAAAGGTCCACCACCTGCTCGTGGACACCAGAGCTTACACCAACATACTATTTAAAAGTACCCTAGATATGCTAGGAGATTACGAGTCATACATAGAGGATTGTAATCATAGGATGGTGGGGTTTGGAGAAGCTGTAACCATCCCCTTAGGTATGATTAGGCTGTCCGTTGAACTTGTATCGGTCGAAGACCTGAAAAAGAGGCTCACTAGGTTGATAGGTTTTCTAGTCGTAGATCAGCAGCCATCTTATAACGGGTTCCTTGACCGTCCTTTTATATCTGAATTCAAAGCGACCTGTTCAATCTACTACTACTATCTCAAATTTCCAACTCCTAAGGGCCCCGGTACTATAAAGGGCGGCAGAAAAAAGCTAGGGAGTGTTTGTTGCATATAAAAAGCCAGTTACGCAGGTACTCGTGTATGAAGAATAAATGCAGCACTCATCGAATGAGCTGAATATCCTCGGTGTCATCTCAGTAGAAACCGAGTTAATGGAAGTGGACAACCAGCTAGCAGAGTCAGAAATTACCCAAGTACAATCAGACGTCCCCCAGCAACCGGTGCCCATGGACGTAGATGATAGTCAGCCAGATGACATGCCTACCAGCTCAGCTAGGCAAGAACCTGAGGAGGTCCACGAACCTACGCTCCATAAAGGAAGAGACAAAGATCTCGAACCCCGAGTGGGTTACGAGCCAATGTAGGAGGAAGACGAGCTGAGCTGTGAAGGATTCACCTCAGACCCGAGGTAGAAGAATAAGAAAATGTGAGCTACCCCAGTGGAAGAACTCAGAGCTATCCAGTTGGATCCCAATGAAAGTGACTTAGAACTGTTTATAGGTTCTGAGTTACAAAAGCCCTACAGGAGTAAGATGGAGGAATTCCTCAAATCCAACATAGACGTGTTAGCCTGGTCCCACAAAGATATGATAGGGATCCCGCTCGAGCATGCTTGCCAAAGATTAAATATCGATCCCACAAGGAGGCTTGTTTGATAAAAGCGAAGGAAATACAGACCAGACAAGTACGAGGCCCTGAACACAGAGGTGAAGAAATTGCTAGATAACAAGCTCATCTAGGAGGCACTTTGCCCACAGTGGGTAGCTAACCCTGTGCTTGTGAAGAAACCCAACGGGACTTGGCGGCTGTGCATAGACCGCACGGACCACAATGCTGGTTGCCCGAAGGACAACTTCCTGCTGCCACATATTGACCAGTTAGTCGATAACACTGCAGGACACGAGCTAATGACGTTTATGGATACTTTTGCAGGTTATCACCAGATAGCAATGCACCCAGATAACCAGGAACACACGATGTTCTACATAAACAAGAACATGTACTGCTGGAGTAGGATACCGTTCAGACTTATAAACACTGGAGCTACATATCAAAGGTTGGTCAACAATATGTTCGATCAACATATAGGACTTACGGTGGAGGTGTACATGGACGACATCGTAGTCAAAAGCTTGAAGAAAGAGGATCACCTGAACCACCTCAAGCAAGCATTTGATATCATGCGAACCTACAACATGAAGCTGAACACCAAGAAGAGTAACTTCGGAGTACATTCGGGGAAGTTCCTAGGCCATCTGGTGAGTTAACGAGGGATCGAGGTCAATCCGACCCAGGTGAAATGCATACTGGAAATGGAGCCACCCAACTCAGTAAAGAAGGTACAAAGACTCACAGGGTGTCTAGCAGCGTTGAACAGGTTTATCTCCAGGTCCGGCGATAAAAATCGACCTTTCTTCGAGTCAATAAAAGTAAAGAAGAAGGAAGACTTCCAGTGGATGAGCAGTTGCCAGAGGGGGTTCGAAGAAATAAAAGAATACCTCAGCAATCCATAAATCTTATCAAAGTCGGTACCCTGAGAGAAGATGTACTTATACCTGGCGCATCTGAAGTAGCAATCAGCTCTGTATTAGTACGAGCAGAAGGAAAAACACACCTACTAGTGTACTACATAAGTCAAGCATTACATGAAGCAGAACTACGTTACTCACCTACGAAAAAGCTGGCTTACGCACTGATGATAAGTGTTAGAAAGCTACGACCCTACTTCTTCGACCATCCAGTGGAAGTGTTGACAATATTCCCCCTAAGGTAAATACTACACCGACCGGACACTACTGGACACTTACTCAAATGGTCACTAGAGGTAAGCCAGTATGGAATAACCTACGCACCCCGAACAACGATCAAGGGACAAGCACTCGCCGACTTTATTGTCGAGCTAACTTTCCCACAAGAGCCGACGAGGGGACGTATTTTCCCATGGCACCTCTATGTGGACGGACTCATCAATTAGCACAGCGGCAGGAGCCGGTGTAGTACTAATAAGCCCAGACAGACAAGTCTTCACTTCAACAATCAAATTCAAATTCAAAGCGACAAAAAATGAAGCTGAATACGAGGCACTAATAGCCCGACTTAGGTTATCATTAGCTGTGGGGGAAACAAAACTTCAAATTTTCGGAGATTCCCAGCTAATAATATCCCAAGTTCGGGGAGAGTATGAAACTAAAGACCAACAGATGGCACTTTATCAAAAAATAGTGGCACGCCTGATTTCACTATTTGAACAAGTATACATCAAACAGATCCTAAGGTTGGAAAATACACAAGCAAATGCGCTAGCTTGACTAGCTACAAGCACCTGAGAAGCGGAGCTAGCAGAAGTTGTGATAACAAAACTACAAGATCCCTCGACGTTTGATTACAAAGTAAATCAAACCTCGAGTGGGGGGCAAGAAGAGAACAACGACTGGCGAGCTCCTATCAGAAAATACTTGAAGGACGGAACACTTCTAGATGATGTTTGGGTAGCTAGTCAACTAGTGAAGCAGGCAGCCAGATACACACTGATAGACGACCGACTATACAAATGAGGATTCTCGCTACCCGTACTTAAATGTTTAACAGAAAAACAGGGGTTGGAAGTGTCAGATGACATTCATCAAGGGGTCTGTGGGAATCACGCTAGGGGGCAAGCCCTAGCATACAAGACAATCAGGCAGGTATACTATTGGCCCATTCTACACAAAGATGTCATCACCTTCGCTCGAAGATGCCGAAAATGCCAACTGTTCGTGCCAAACACTCATACTCCTGCGTACCAGCTCAAGTCAGTCTTCAGCCCATGACCTTTTACAAAATGGGGTATCAACTTGATTGGCCTATTCCCACTTGGAAAAAGCAGTGTTAAGTTTGTCTTAGTTGCGATAGACTACTACACAAAATGGGCACAAGCCGAAGCCTTAACAACATTAACGCAGGGAAGAATGATAAGCTTCATTTGGAAGAATCTAATCTGTAGATTCAGACTCTCGCAGTCAATCATGAAAGATAATGGAAGACAGTTTGACGGACAGAAACTCAGAGAGTTTTGTAATTTGTGGAACATAAAGAAGCATTACTTGACCCCCTACCATCCTCAATCAAATGGACAAGTAGAGGCGGTTAATAAAATCTTGAAACACATCCTGAAGATTCGCTTGGAAGATAGGAAAGGTAGTTGGGCCGATGAACTCCCTGACGTGCTGTGGTCTTATCGAACGTCCTACAGATCTAGCATTGGAGAAACACCCTTCGCCCTAGCATTCAAAATGGAAGAAGTAATCCCGGTGGAGGTCCAAGATCAAAGTTGGAAGGTCATGGGCTATGACGAAGAAAGCAATGATGAAGCCTTGACTGTAGAAAAAGATATGCTTGAAGAAACCCGAGTCTCGTCAGAATTGAAGAATGCGACCTATAAGCAAAGGGCCAAAAAATATTACCACACCCAGGTGAGGCATAGAAAGTTCAAGATTGGAGAATTAGTACTAAGAAAGCGACTAGCAGCACCATCAGGAGTGTTCTGACATACGATCTGGAGGACATGGAAGGGAAAGCTTCGTCTTATACATGGCGTGCAGCTCATCTGAAGAGATACTACGAGGTATAGAGGAAGGAAGACAAGTAGCTTGTAAATAGATTGGTTGAAGGTTCGCATCAGAAATGTTGATGACGGCCTATGTAAAGACCTTTGTTCAATAAAAGATGTACTTTTTTCAAAAAATTATCTGTTCAAGCTTAAAATGCAAAGGGCACAAGTCCCCAAACGTTATTATCAAAAACTCGAGGTAAGAGTCATTAAAGTGCTAAGGGTCATTAAAGTGCCCTACTAAAGGATCACTAAAAATCCACTGCTTAGTGTTAGAAAAATTCTCACAAGAAGTCTTAAAATGTCTAAGGCAAAGTGTTTTACAAAAACCCAATTGCCCAAGAGATCAGAATAAAGAGTACGATTCGCGGTCCTAAGTGACATAAGATGAACGATTCGTGGTCCTAGGCGATGTAAGATGAATAAATACGTACCAAGTAAAAGCGAGCTACAACAAGATAATAACATTCAAAAAGCAATAAAGTAAGATAGAAAGGAAAAATCGCACTTCATATATATAAATTTCAAAAGAGAGTTTAAGTACATGGAGAATTGATTACAAAAAAGCCGACTAACTGGATAAATAAACAAAAAGTGCAAAAAGCCCACGCAGGGGCAAACTACGGAAACTTAAACAAAGAGAGAAGCAAAAAATCCTAAGTCACTGGAACTGCAGTAGGAGAAAGGTCAGTGGCAGCTGGGAGCTCCGGGGCAGCAGGAGGATCAGTAGTAGGGGTGGCCTCTTAAGCAACCTCCGGGGCCACCTCCTGCCCAGCAGGAGGGGAAATAGTAGGCATGTCATGGACGATTGGGCTTAACCTACTCGTATCCACCATGATATCCCCAACGAGCTCCCCAACATGCTCTTGGGTGAGCTCGGCCTCCTCCGTGCCCTCCCCAGGTGGTAGCTCGCCGACCTCCTCGGCCTCGCCCTCGTCAACTTCTTCCTCAGCTGCTTCGATGTGCAGAGGTGGGTATGGCCCGCCGGTGATCCTGATGTGGTTGGGAATAAAACTCAGATCGATACCGAACTCCGCCAGATCGCCAATGTCGGCAACAGAACCCGGAGGAATAGAAGCCGACTCCATAAAGTCCCGGTATTCCTTCTGCAGAAGCTCCAATACATCCTAGTTCTGGTCCACTGCCCACCGGTAGGCCCGAAGGATCTCAGCGTAGCACAGGAGATACTCGAAGTCAGACGCCCCGCCTTTTGCGGCCTCCAAAGCCTCAATCAAGACCGACACATCCACAAGGGCTTGGAGTTCGGCAATTCTAGTAGCAGCAGTGCGAAGCTCGCCATTCAATCTGGAGCATTCAGTCTGGGCTTTCTTTCTCACATTTCGCTCTAAAGCGAGCTCCTATGAACGTAGTGCGAGCTCCTCATCCTTCAGCTTTAAGGCGGCCTTCATCTCCTTTTTCTGTTGGGCGAGCTCAGCTTGGAGTAGCTCGATCTTCTTCAGGGCACTCTTCTCGCCCTCCAAAGCAGCTTTTGCCTCTCTCTCCATGCTGGCCGCCACCTTTTGAGCCGTGGACAAGTCCTCGGCCATTCACAGATGTGAGGCGTTGAGCTGTCAGTGAGCTATATCATTTTCTAGCATCTGGTCAATAGCTCGCTGGGAGGCCAACAAAGCTCCGCTGGCATGGTGCATAGCCAACCAAACATTGTCGACAAATCTTTGCTTTCCAATGGCGGGTATTTGGGAGTGGGTCCAATGTCGTGGGATCTTCTCAATGGTGTAGCGAGCTACTCCAGAAGGTATGTCGCGTAGAGAAATGAGAGATTTGGAGTAGGCGTAGGAATGCAGAACTTTGCACCTCTCCGGAGCATACCTATATAAAATCAACACAAGAAACACTTAGACAATATTCCAAAAAGAAGTAAACATGCAAACATGCTAACAAGGGAACTCCTTATCCTACTCGGGCGGTGTCCCAACCCAAAATGGTGTCATCCATCCCCTGGACTCCAAAAAGTGATGGAGAGGGAGGATTAGCTTGTGGAGGAGTGGGAGCAGACGAGCGGGCCGATACGCCTTGCCCGGAGCTAGAGGCAGCTCGCCCAACCCTATCAGATTCTGAGTCCTAAGCAGTGACCCTCGCTGTCTTGCGAGTCTGCCCTTCATCTTCGGCAACGAAGGTCCCATCCCCCCTCCTCAGGCGACCTCCACAGGGAGCGGAAGGTGGGAGAGTAACTCATTCGGGCGCCCTCTTGGCCGTGTCCTTAGTAACCGGAGCCTTAGCCAGAGTTTGGGCGGGTGCTTTGTTCTGGCCACCTCCCTTTGAGGGACCTCCGCCCTTACCTTTCTTGGCGGGGACCGCAACAGCCTTCTTCTGGGCTGCCAAGACGGCGGACAACAGACTTGCATATTAGAAACAAAAGTATTAGTAAAAGCAAAGAAGCGAAATACTAATGAACGTAACCAGATGAGCATTGTGCGAACTATTGTACCTGGTAGCTCCGGAGCTCGCACAACAAGGTGATGAGGAGAAGTGTAGATAAGAGTAGCTCGCCTACAATGCGCCTTGCTCAAATGGTCCACTCCTCTATCCTTGTAGTTCCGACTGCAACAAATGGCATAAACATAGTCGAACGCTTCAGAGATCGACGAGTTTGGATGGCCCCACCTCTGATGCTTCGGACCTGCAAAAAAAGAGTTGATCAGATAAGTAAATCTTAATCAACCCACTCACACCGAAGTGATCCACTTACTGCTAACATCCTCGTATTCCTCAGGGGATAAGATTCGTCCTTCTTATCCCATATAATTAGTAGAAGCTCGCAAGTCCCATCCGATTAAAAAAACCGCTCCTTCCAATCACTGATATTTTTGGGCAAGCTCTGCAAAAAAAATTCACCTAGCCGAGCCTTCTGATAATAGTACACCTTGCCCTCAGCATTTTTTTCATAATACTGAGGTCACTATTTATCTCGGCTGAGGTAAGTCGGTTCTTATATCCTTCAAGTCAAAAAATGGTCAGGATGGCCAATAAACTGCTCCAACCATTGGAGGTGATTTCCGTGATTGCTAGATTCATGTCAAAGAGGTACCGGCCGATGATGGGGTGTAGAGGCAGAGTCAATCCTGCATCCAAAGTATGGATGTTATCGGTGTAAGACCTGCTGGGGGGAGGTCGACTCGTTACCTAGGTTCGGGGGCGTATATATGGATATCTAAGGGAATCCGATACGCCTTGTGGAGGTTAGGGAGCATGTCAGCCATGATCACGCTTTGAATCCTGTTATCCTTGTAATCAGTGGCCCCTTCCACTTCCCTTGTAGCTCGCTCAGGAGTAGGGAAGCTCGCCCCATACTTCACCGTATGCTCATCCCAGTCCAGATCATGTTCGACGGTGGTAGGGATATTGTGCTCCGGAACCTTAGGCATTGGGAAGTTGATCGATTGGAGGTACTCTGTGGTGATCTCCTCGTCGTCGGAATCCTCCTCGAGCTCGTGGACTAGCTCGCTCGAAAGGCCGTCAAATTCGGCGACTTCTTCGTCAACACCATCGCCTAGCTCATCCTCTAGCTCGCGAACTAGTTCGCGTCAAATTCCCTCAGAAGTGGTCGCCCTATCATCTAGATCACAATGTAGCTCACCTGGCACATGTCGAGCTACTGAGGTCATCTCGGAGTTCGAGCCAATTATCACCAGAGTCAATTCAGGAATAGTCTCGTGTCTAGTCATGGGTCTCTTGCTTAGGTTAAGATTTAAAATTGTTCGGCTAGAGGACGAGGATCTTGAAGTCATGTTTAAAAAGAATGTGTTGGGAGGCCTAAAGGTCACTAAGAAATCATGCGTAAAAATGAGAGTTTGGAATTCCGGTGACCGGAGGCGGAGGAGATGACCGGAAGTTATAGAGAACGACAGGAGATAATGAAGATTACTTGGATAACTCTCCAAACTTGATAAAAAACTGAAAAATAAAAAAAGAAATCAAGGAATAAGAAGAAATTATGTTACTACCTTGAAGAAACGGGAGAAAGACTGAAAATGTGGAAGAAGAATCGCTGGAAAAGGTTGATGTTGCTCTGGAAATTCTGAAATGGTAAAAGGAATAATGGAGATGAGTTTTCTCTTTTTATAAAAGGAAGATGATGCTAGGTGTAATTTTATGAGGAACAAGGGACTTAGTTGCAAAGAATTTGAAAGATTAGTGATTATTAGCGCGCGTTTTAAGGCATGAAAAGATGTGATGACGCCACGAATTCCGGCCACATCTGCAAAGCTGCCACCAAGATGGTAGCTCGCCACGAAGGTCGCCAACACTTGGGGATCAGTTCGCCATCACACTAGCTTGCCCAAAGAGGCAAAAGAACTCGCTCATATATTAGAAAATCCATATATAGACGAGCTGGGGGGGCAAATGTTGTTGAGAGAACTAAAGCGAGGTCATTAGAGAGAGTTAACATAAATAAAAGCTTAAGGCTCAGTAGCTTGCCTAGTAGCTCGCTCCAGGTAGCCAAGTCACGTCATCATTCATTGATCAATCAACACAATAAGAAAGAGAGAGAGAGAGAGAGCCAGCTAGCTTGCCTGAAGCTCGCCGAGAGCAGGGGACAAGAGATCACACCTTACCACAATCACTGGACCTCAAAATGGCATAAGGCATAGGAGCTCGCCTTACTCGGAGTAGAGAGCAATAGCTAAGAAGGTCTTCAGTAGTAATATAGTAAGTTGAAAGCAATGTAATTAGAACATAAGAGGTGGCTAAAGAGACATGTGTTATGTCACCTCACCACATGCAAACATATAAATAGGTCTCTCATACTCTCATTCTCTCTCTAAGTTCATTATTCATAAGAAATTCATCTCTCTACTTTCTCTCACTACTCAATCCACTCTATAACACAAACTTGATTATTTTTTGGGAGAATTCAAAGATTAATCAACCACATAAACAACACAATTAAGAAATTCTTCCAACAAATGTATTTTCAATTTTCTCTCCTTCATTTTTCAATTTTTTATACATTAGGATTTTTGGGACCTATTGATCCCTGTATAAGCTTCGTGCATCGTCGTCCTTTCCAAAATTGACATATCAAAAATATTCTTTTTGTACCTTTCCGTATTCTATGTCGACTTTTTCCTTAGGAACTCTTCCAATGTAAAACACAAAAAAATTGTCATTGGGGGAATCATCTTCCCACGCTGCTCCATCAAAGAAAATACTATATAGGGACAGATTCTGATGTAGAGTCCATTATTCGCTCCCTTCAAAGTTCAAGATCATAACCTTCTAGCAAGAAGCACAACGAGCAATCAGTTTCTCACAAAGTCATAGAAGGTGACACTTCTTTCGACCTTGGTCAAGATTCAGAAAAACAAGAACTCTCCTTGGAATATTTGGAGTCAATCCAATTTTTTATGCCAAATTCAGTTGAACTACAAATTCCTCTAATAGTTTCTTGAAATGAGGACTTGGATGAGATGTTGCTCGCTATAGGGATGTATTTCCTCACCCGGGTCATCGAATAATGCCCGATGTATCTGGCATGCTGTCATAGGCACCTAAATTTAATTAAATCACCTGAATTGTCTCACTAATGTACAACAAAAAATGGCTTTCCAGACACTGAAAAGTGTCCCGATTTTTACTTTGTTGGGGCACATATAATTTTAGAGGCACTTATTACATGTGCCTCAAGGTGTAGTGTCCCTAAAGAATTAGGGGCATTTTTTAAGTGCCTCTATACCAATGGCTCTCTAGACATATATATATGCCCCAAGTTTATTTTTTGAGGCACATGTGAATGCCCTTTAAAAGGCTTTGAATTCTAATGATAAGTATATTAGGACACTTATTTGTGTCTTTAAATGAAATGTACAGACACTTATTTATGTCATTATATTAACATTGGGGCACATAATGTGTAGCATTAAAATAGTGTATGCCCCTAAATTATAGTCATAAGGCACTTATGTATAAATAAGAATGCTTATTTGTGCCTTAAAATGAAAGATAGGGGCACTTATATATGTATAAGAACACTAATTTATGCCCTGATATGAAATATTAGGGCATTCATATATATATAAGAACACTTACTTTTGCCTTAATACAAAATATTGGGGCACTTATGCATGTGTAAGGACACATTCTTTTGTCTTAATATAAAATATTGGGACACTTATATGTATATAAGAACACTAAAATGAAATATTAGGATACTTATGTGTCTTCAAATAAAATTTTAGGTCATTTATTTGTATTTTAAAAAAAAAATATCGGGACACATTATGCATTCCTAAATTAAATATCAAGGGGCACTTAAATGTGTTTCAAAGTCATATCTTAAGGCATTTTTTTGTACATTTAAATTAAATTGGAGACATTTTTATGTGTAGTATAAAAAAATTTGTGCCCCCAAAATTTAAATCAAGGCACTTATATATACTTTGTATGCTAGATCAATGTGTCTCTATTATGAAAAATACAACTAGATTCAAGTATTTCTTAATAATATCATTCATATAAAATATCATAAACAATTTATGTCAAATAAAAATGTACTATAAAATTTATAATGTCATATAATAACGAAATATCAAGCAATTCAAACTAGATGTAAAACTCATCTCTTATAAATTATGTCCAAACCACACAAAAACAACTAAAGAGATGTATATTGTTGTTCCACAAAATACGAAAAAAAAAACCCCACTTAAATTGTGAAGATCCTTTGTTCTTGTTCCACAAATTCTTCCATCAATTTTCATCATCGTCCAAGACAATCTGCATATTGAATAGAGACAAAATAAATATTATAAATCAACAAGTTAACTCAAAATATAGATATCTTCAATAATAATTGCTTCGATACACAAATAAAACTTAATTTTTTTTTATTATTGGTGGTTTACTAAAAATCTATCATGTACATATAGACCTTAAATCTCTAACCACATCCTTAGTTTGAAAACTCAAATTATTCTACTGAAACAAATTTATACACTTATGTACTAAACTAAAAAAAGACAAGCCAATTAAGACCAAGAAAGGTAAATACTTTCATATTCCAAATATTTTGAGCACAAATATTAATTAAAATGGTGATTCAAGTGTAACTACATCTACTATATCTTCATCTATATTATTGACCCCAAAAGCATCATGACCAAATTATGCATGTCATCTGACATTCCAAAATGCTCACTTTCATTAACATTAACCAAGTTAGAAATTTATCAAACCCCGTTTTATATTCAGCTGATAACCTATGTTTTTGCATCCAACTCTTATCCATTATGAACCTACTAAAAGAAAGTCTCATATTAATTATTTAACGCTGCAGGGATATAGTCTAATATACTAAGAGAGACTACTCACGATATGATATTTGGATTGAAGGAAGTTCCAAATTATGCAATGATATATTCTTGAGTCCAAGCTCCAAACTGCATGCATGATAAATATAACTCAAAGTCAAAAATAATTTATCGAATGCTACAAGAAAATGCAAGAAAAAATATACTCACTTTTCACATTTTCACAACTTAACTGGCCACTATAATCCTAGGATAACATCATCCTAAGAACACTGATTCTATGTCAATTTGCATCCCAAAAGTATCAAGGACTTATTTTACAAAGCATATAGAATTGGTGTATGAAAAAAAGAGGTATGCAGATTCTAAGGAAAATATTATTTCCCTACAGTCAGATGAATAAGAAAGCACAAAATCAATTTCTGGAGTCAAAATTTATGTAATACATATATTTCCATTTGTTTGCTCTGTCTATCACTTTAACTAGCTTCTCCAAAAATGAAGTATTCTTTTTTCTAAATCAGAAAGCTTCATAAGAAGTACATTTTAGAATTGTAATATATTTAAAAGATCAAGCATGCATGTCTACGAAGTGCCAACTCAATCTGTGTATCAGAATTTGTTTTTGATTTTAAAAAGCCATGCAGTTAGCTATATATCAAAAAAGTAAACTGCTGCAGGAGACTAAATAATCTGTTAAATTTTGAGGGTGGAGTTTGGTACCATTCCTTTTGTATGATATGTTGCTACCATATATATGATCTCAAAGATGTTTCATTTATTTCTGAAAGCTACATTGATATGATAAACAAACAGAGAAGTAGCTTTCAAAATTTGAAGGTGACTATATTTCAAAGTTCAGTATCCTACTTTTTTATTAACAATATATTTTTTTGGGGATTAAATTTTGTGTTGCTGGAAAATGAATATATGATGGTCCTATATGTTCCTCGTAACTAAACAATTCAATTCGTGCTTGCTCCTCATCTATGTAATTTATTGTTATTATTATCATCATTTATTAATTTAGGAATGGGAGGATTGGGTAGAGAGAGTTGTAGTAATTGAATAGATGAATATGAAAGAAGAGATCAATTAATGGAGACACGTGTTTCTTGGAACTAATTAAGCTGAAAAACAAATAGTGTCTTTCACAAGCTGTGTTACGTGAGCAGTGAGCTAAGCTAACAAGCACATGCACGCATTGATAGTTTACTTAGTTGAGCTACACTAGGAAGTACGATCTCTATTACGGGTGGTTGATAGTTTACCTGACAGATCAAATCGTCAACCAAAGTTAGAATTGTTGATGTAACAACCTTTGTGATCACAGAGTGTTTAGCAAGAAGAGACAAATACCTGCACAGAAATTTATGTTAAGACGAATATAAAATAACTGAACTTTAGTATTGTCAAGAATGTAAGGGATCAGATTTTAAGTATTGTCACGCATCAGATTTTAAGTATTGTCAAGAATGCAAGGGCATCAGCAATCCCCAGGTCTGCTGAGCATGAGATTTTAAGTATTGTCACGCATCATAAATGGAAGATATCCAAGACCTAGTGTGTCCCAATGCCCAATCTTCCCACACAAGAAAACTCATTAAGGACCGAACCCTTAAAGGGGTATAAAATCCCAATTATTTATCTCGACACACAAACACCAGAAATATCACAAAATGTAATGAAATCTAACTGAGAATCATAATACCACCTTCTTAAGATTTCATCATCAGAAACAAAATCGACTTCCAAAATCATCAACTAAATTCATCTTCCATGTTTCAAACTCAGAAACCTACCACTTCTCTTTGTAAAGAAGTAGCAGCATTCAAAAGAGTGAAAGCAATTTACAAAGCAACCAAATAAAGAAAATGCTGCTAGCGAAAATTCAATATGTGATAAAACACAGCATTAGGTATTTTGCCTTATCAGATAACATATACCCAAAATTATCACCAAATAAAAGTAAAAACCTAACAGCTCAAAAACCTCATTGACTGCAAAACTCATAAACGATTGATTTTCCACAGTAACTCTTATAAACGACATTCCTGCCCAAAAAAACCTAGTTCACAATTCAATCAATTGGCAACAATTCAAATTCCTAATGCTAAATGAGATCCAATGAGGTCAGAACCCTAGACTACAAAACTCATAAACGATTGATTATCCATCTTCACGGTTCTATTATGCATTTATCAATCATAACCGCGAATAACTGTGAATACATTAAACAAACAAACAACTCAACAGTAGTTTGAGACATTTATCCAATAATGCCCCCAAAAAAGTGTCGCAATATTCACCTTTTGTTGTAGTGAATGGCTGACGGTGTAACAGAGAGACTGTTTATTGCATCAACAGAGGAAGAAGAGAGAAATTTGAAGAGCAGTTCATAAAGAATCAGAGACCTTATAAGTAGTGTTGACCCATTGCTGAACGGACGTAGTCGATTAACCTACCAACCAATTGATCTAGCAACAGTAGTTTATATCTACATTAACATCTAGGGGAGCTGAAGTGAACTGGCAATCAGCCTTTGATCTCATATAGTCAGCATTAGAATAAGCTATGATCTTCAGGTGTTTATTTTTCTTATATAATAACCTTTTCTTCTTGAGTTCTGTTGATGTATTAACAATCCTAATAGCAGCATCCTATTGCACTTGTTTTGGCTTGTCATAAATCGACGGTCCATTACAAAGTAGTAAATACCCTAGCTTTGTCTAAACCCTTAGGTCATCAAAGTTGCTTCATGATCACACATTAGGTTTGTGGCATTCAAGTTTTACAAAAAAGAAGCAAATTTTTGAACAAAAGGCAGGTTGAATAGCTGAAGAAAATCTTGAATTATTTGCATTAGATTAGCAGCTAATCAAAGAACTAAAGAACAGAACATTACCAGATTCAATTTATATGATTCCACCAAAACACAATCGTTTCTGAATCTTCACGACCTTAAGTGTCGTCCGAGGCCCAATCCCTTAAAGCTTGTCAATGCTCTTAATCACTGCGGGATTAACTCTACCAATATCCTCTTAGACTTACAATTGCTGCTTCATTATCACCTTCACTTTCTGATCCATAATCAGCTCTTCAAGCAAATAAATTCAAAAGAAATTAATATTAAGGGAATAAACAATGTTGAAATGATAAATTTCTTTATTTATTATACTTATTGTTCATTAAAAGATAACATGATAACAATTATAAAAAAATCTAATACAGGAACTCATTCCATGATTTTAAAACTAGATTCCAATCCCTGGTCCTTGAAATTGAAGTTAAAATTCAGCATTCCAGATCATTTTTCCTCACTTCGAATTAAGTTGGAATGAGCAGGATAACCTACAATAGTTTATTCACATTTATGCAATAATAATCATTCTACATACAACTTAGACTTGATCACTTTTAATATATTACTGTGAAAATGCATGATGCTAAACCACTATGCAATGCATGTGCCACCATCTACTATTAAGACAATGAACCAGAACAGTTTACGTAAGCATATATAGAACAATTTAGCAGGTACAAGCATGAAATAATATCACATGAATTTTATTGCAACAATATCACTATATTTTATTGCCACCATCTACACATGAATTTTATTTTATTTTATTGCCACCATCTACACATGAATTTTATTGCAACAATATCACTATATTTGAAATGTATCTTAATTGAAATAATTGTTATGCATATCAGACTTTGCTAATTAACAAAGCAGCATATCACAAATTGGATCCAAGTTTGAAAATTCCAGTTTCATATAAATTGGAATTCAATATTTTGACATCTCAAGAGCCAAGTAATTTTCCTTCAATTTCAATGTCCAAACATATAGTGAATGTTATGCCCATCCCATACTAAACAATAATTAAAAAAAATTATATTTATGCACCACTTTCAAGTAAGAACCATACCTCTATAAAACTTTTATGAAGAGTGAGAGCTTGCCTTCTTCAGGTCCTACATATACAAACCTTTTCTTTATCAATTCAAAAACAGAGTTTCTGTTTACGTTAGGGGAGTACCTTGTTTAAGTTTAGGAATAAACAAGGTACTCTTCACCAAACAAATTTCTGGACAACAAATTTTGCAATTCCCCTCGCCCGCAAAAAATAACAGTAAAATTTCAACAGAACGCCCTATTGTTAACTGGTATCAGAATGCACTATTGTTAACAGGAAAATCGTCGATTGCAGGAAGTTTTGTCGTAAAAGGGGAAGCTCTATTTTGCCCCTTCCTTGAAGAAGATGTGGCGACATAAGAATCATCCCTCAATCAAATTTCGTAAAGAAAAACTCACTATCAAATAGAAACTCACAGATTTTAGGATGCTATTTCACCGAAAAAATGGAAGATATTATTTACCTTTCCCTTGAAGAAGATGCGGCACCCTAAGAATCGATCCTCAATCGTAGGCTCCGTAAACTCATTACCTCATCAACATTGTGGAGAAAAGGTGAGGATGTATAGTAGGTGCAAGCTGAATCTACATTGCAAGATGAAGACGAACTGTAGACGGCATAGTGAGAGGAAGAGATGGATCTCAAAAATTAAGAAAGAGAGTATTAAGCCATAACTTTTGTTTACCCGGGAAAAGAAAATTAGATACCTCTAATACTAATTTTGGGAGAAACCTTTAATAAGAGTTCCAAAAATATTAAGTTGAAAGAGAAAATTTAGTTAAGTGTCCCAAACTAATAGTTTAGAGACACTTAATGAAATATGTCTCAAAATAAGTGTCACAAAATCTTATTTTTGTTGTAGTATCCGATGAGGAATGATTGAATTTAATCAAATAAAATCATGTATTAAAGAAATTACATGGGTATGGATTTTATTGGTAGTATGAATAACTAGCACTAAATAACTAATTACTTGAGGGATTTTCTCAAATTTGGCAGGTAGAAATCTATATTTCAGCTACCCCATTAAGCAAGGAAATCCATTCAAGTTGGATGAAGCTTGTGATAATTCTTTTAAGAGCATTACAACCTTCCTAATGAAGTTTCCAGTGCTATTCTCTTCGGTACTCAAATATCCGTTTATACTCTACATAACTGCTCAAGAAAAATCAGTTTGAGCCTTGCTAGCACAAGTAAATAACGACGGCAAGGAGAGTGCCCTGTACTATGCGTAGAATGATGGTTCCCAATTATTTGAATTACTCGCCAGTTTAGAAGTTATGTCTGGCCCTCATCTACGTAATTCAGAAATTGAAGCATCACTTTCAAGCCCACACGGTCTGTCTTATCACAAAGGTAAATTCACTAAAGTTTGTTATGTCTAAACTTGTTCTCTTCGATAGATTTACAAGATGGTATCTTCATCTGTGTCAGTTTGAGATTGTGTATGTGCCACAGAAAACTATTAAAGGACATGTGCTAGCTGATTTCCTAGCCGACATCCGATCTTCGTTGAATGGGAGTTAAATAATGATCTTTCAGATGAAGATGTTTTGGCTGTTAAAGTCTCTCTCCTGTGGAATATGTACGTTGATGGAGCTTCACATAAAGAGGGAGTTGGTGTAGGAGTGGTGTACGTCACATCTGAAGAAAAGGTCATGCCATACTCGTTCTCCCTAACTGAAAATTACTCCAACAATATTATTGAGTATCATGCACTAATACTTGAACTGGAAATTGTAGTCGACATAAAGCAGCTACACCTAAATGTGTATGAAGTCTCTTTGCATGTGCTAAATTAACTGCTTGGACTATACGAGATTAGAAAATCTGAGATGCTTCCATATTACAATTGTGCTCGAAGATATGTAAACTGACTCGGGGATGTGGAGATTAAGCATGTTACAAGAGGCGAGAACAAACAAATAGATGCTATAGTTATGACCAAGGCACACATTCCTATCTTAGTATGTAAGAATTGGGTTATACCGCCGATTTTCGATGATGAGTTTTATAAAGAAGTTGAGAATCATATTTTTGAAGTCTTCGAGATAGAGAAAGAATATTAGCGATAGCCTTTAGTGGATTATATCCAGCATGAGAAGCTACCTTATGATACATGACAAACATTTGATATTAGATGTCGTGTGCCCCGCTTTATCTACTACAAAGGTGTTTTCTGCAAAAGATCATTTGATGGTGTTTTCATAGGATATTTGGGTAATGAAGAAGTCATTCAATCAATGGAAGAAGCTCACACAGAAGTTTGTGGTTCTTATCAATTTGGACCAAAGCTACACCACCAAATAAAGAGAATGGACTATTATTTGCCAACGATGGTGAAATATTGCATGAGTTATTCACAAAGATTTCAAGCATGCCAGTTTTATGTCAATGTGATTCATCAGCCTCCTGTACTTTTACAACTGACTATTTTTTCTTAACCTTTTGATGCTTAAGGCCTGGACATCGTAATACTACCGATAAAATCTTTCGGTTGTTATCTCTATATCCTTGCTGCAACCGACTATTTTTCCAAATGGCTGAAGCCATAACCTTGAGAGAAATGAAGAAGGAATATATAGCCGACTCATCTGTATGAACATCATCTATCGATACGAAGTCCCGCATTACATCCTCAGTGATTGATAAGTGTGAAAATTGCTCAAAATTTAGATGCTTTAATTGCTTATTTTGACTAGATTTTGTGCATTTTCTACACTAAATTTAATTAATTGAATTTAATTGTGAAAATATTGATTTGTTACAATTTTATTAAAAATTTAGATGAGATGATGAATTACAACGTGAAATTATTATTGTGGCCTAACACTTGGAATTTATATGACCCATCAATGAAAATGGCTGCATAATTCATACATTTTTGCCCATTTTATTTTGTGCAGGCCCATGATTTTTAAGCACAAGAAATGGGAGATGCGTTCTTTGACTTATTCAGAATGAGAAGTGGAGAGATACGTGGCTTCATCACCACCACCACACCTTCAACCTCCCTCCACGATTACTGTCAGCACCAGCCAAGCCAAGCCGCTCGCGGAAATTACTCAACCGCCGGAAATTCTCGAACACAGGAATTCACGCCATCGCCGCCTCTGTTTTTCAAACCACCACCGTTCCCAGCTGCTTGCCGGAAATCACAGAGAAGCCGCCGGAGTTCAAAGCTGAACTGGCCCCTGTTCTCATCGCCGCAAACCGTCGCACGAATGGAAGCTCTCCACTGGAATTCGAACACTACACGCCACGATGCCAGCAGCGAAGCCCACATTCGCCGGAGCTCGAAACCGCACGCCTCTGTTCTGCAACCAGCCGAAGAAGCAGCCGGAAAAGCCACAGCTCACCCTCTTCGCCGTCAATTAAACCCGCCTCAAGCTCTGTCACTGAAATCGCCGGAATCCATGGCAAGCAGCCCCTATTCTTCACTTGCCGGGAATCGACTCCAACAGTCGTGAAGAAAACGCCGTCGCAATTAGCCATAGCCGGAAATCAGTCAGCAACCGTAATTGATGCCGGAATCCATGCTTGCCATACCTCTGATCACTCAATTTTTCGAGGAAGAGAAATGAAGAAGAAAACGTGGAAAGTTTGTGGAAGAGTTGTAAAAAGGTAAAAATATCTCAATAGTTAACGGAAAGGAATAGGGTACATACCAATACCGAGTACGGGTAAAAAAATAGAAACCATTTTTGGTATTCTTGGCACAGCCCATGCTAATTTTACTCTTGGCCAGTGCCTACCTGTGAAGAGGCCGAATAGGTGCATTCGAAGTAATTTGCACGATAATACAAAAAATTTGCACGACCGTTTGACAACGCTGAAGAGCCGTGCGAAACCAGAAAAATCAGGAAATTTATTTGGGCCATTTTAATTGCAGAAGCCCATTTATTTATTTTTTTAGCAAGCCCATTTGATTGACATATAAAGAGAAGGCAGGTAAGGGCTGGAAATCAGATTATCAATTACAAACACACGCATACAAAGGCATTCTTGTGCTCCAGGATTGTGGGGACCTCCGCTCCCCCATACACATTACACACAGTAGATTAGGGTTTGTTATGAGTTTGTTGAGATTGTCCATCGGCTAAATTTTATTGTGCTTTGGGTGTTGGATATTATGTGACACTATGACAAATTCGCTGATAGATAGCGGGTTTTACCCGCCATTAAAAGGGTGGAAAAAACGCTGTTGAACATGATGATATTAAAAGTGGCGCCAAACAACAGCGGTTTAAAACCGCTATTATATCTAGTTTTAACAGCGGTTTTTGACCGCTATCGTATCTTAAAAACCGCTATTATATCTTCTAAATTTGTTAACTCATAAAATCTAAAACAGCGGTTTTATAGACATATAAGAGCAAATTTTAACCGCTATTAAAAGTACATTCAATAGCGGGTAATACCCGCAGTTGTATATTAAAAACCGCTTTTATAAGTACTTTCAAGAGCGGTTTACCTAAGATATAAGAGTGGGTATTACCCGCGCTTTCTTTTCTCAATATTTTTTCAATATTTAATTATTGCAATATTATATTTTTTTTTAATAAAACTTGTTGTACGATTTTTATACTTTAATTAAAATAAAAAGAAATTTTAATATAAATAACATTAAATCTAAAAATTCAAAAGTTCATATCATTACTTGCCAATCATTGCAATAATCTTTAAAATGCATTACATCAATATAAATTCAAGTACCAATGGTGTTCAATAACTAAATTAATTAACTACTACATCATCATAATAATCAAATAGTCTTGAGCAACACGTTTGATATTCTCTTGCAGTAACATATCTCTCCTCCATTCCTTGGTTCACAACTGATGAATGAAAGTGGCTCACATTGAAGATCAAGCTTCACATTCAAAGAAAATGAATTATCATCAAGGAAACAAAACTTTAACCAATATACAAAAAGATAATTATTAACTATATAATTGTCAATTTGAGTAAAAAAAAGCACCGCTGTCACCGATCAAAAGAAGCTTCCCGCACTTTCTACTCAACTATATACGATTGCAAGCGTAAAGCCCACTCTTCCCGCACTTCATCAATTTCCGCTTTCGAATAAGTTTTCTCCATGAACTATGAATTACAAAATACATTATTAAAGCACAAATAAATCTAATGAAAAATTATGCCTACATATAAATATTACCATTGGCTGCATCGAACATGTTTCAACTGTGCCCTCAAATTTGACAATTTTTCTCATGTAGCGAAGTACAAAAAAGCCACATTGACATGAGTCGGGTTGCTTAGGAGCCTAAGTTAGGAACAAAACTCATTATAAAATACATGGTTTGTTATAAATTATTTAGCATCCATCTAGCATCCATCTTCTATAGACGTCTAATATAAACATTAAGATGGACAATAATAATAATATTAATTCAAATAATTGAACTAATATGCTTCTAAAGAGATGTAATTTTTTTAAACTAATATGCTTCTAAAGAGTTACTATATAAATTATTTAGTTCTATGAAAGTTAAATGGTGATGCATATAGTGTGGTTATTATCTCCGACAAACCTCAATAACTAAATATCCAGGATCACGTGATATTTTTAATTTAAAATAAGATTCTGTCATTGATAAAATTCAATGCTTAGCATATCAATTATATAGATCGTAATTGTGCATTATGTATTGAGCTAGCATGCAAATCGTAATAGAGAAATGAAAAAAGAATAAGAAATAAAATTAGAACCAAGATAAACTTCCTATTTTTTTTCCTATTTTTATGTTTACTCGCTATAAATTTTTTATTCCATTTTTTTATATAAGATAAGAATATTATCCCTCCATCCCACAAGGATTTGCACACTTTCTTATTTGCATGTTCTATACAAATTTGTACACTACTAATTTTTTTTTTTATTTGTGTAAACATTTATAAATCTATACACATATTTATCCATATGACACTACTTTACATATAAAACATATTTTTCTTACAGAATATGTCATTTCATAGGGTACAAATTCCTATAAAATAAAAATAGTATATTAATACACTTTATTTTTATTTACATATTGACCATTCATAAATTTTTTAGAATTATATATTCTCTTTTCTCTTCATCACATCGTACTTATTATATCTATTTTTTTTAATATATATCTTCAAAAGTAAGGAGAAATTTATATCCAAATAGAGGAGTATTCAATCACCTTTCTTATCTCACCATTCTTTGCTCTTTTAACCAAAATCCACACTCCCTTTCTGTTTCCACATTCCTTTCACCCATGGACAAAAGAAAGAAACATGAGGTGTATGTTGCGCATAATGTAACCACATATTTTACAATTTAAATTTACTGGCACATGATGTTTACACAAATTCCCTTTATTTGCCACAGCATCATTTTTAACTTTCATAGAAAAATCCTAACCTTCGGCGGAATTTTAATTTTTAAGATGCCAACCCTCCATTTGTCTTCCTCATTAATTTTTTTAAACTAATATGCTTCTAAAGAGTTACTATATAAAATATATTTCTTTGAATACAAATTTTTTGCTAATATTAAACTTTAAACCATGGTATCCGAATCTAATTTTGTTATCCTTTTGTCCATTCACAGGGACGCCTAATTTTTAGTCACAAAATCGCAAACTGTTTTTGCACAAAATGTTGAGCCCACACTTGCAAAAAATAATTTTGAAACCCTAATAAAATATAATCACATTCAATTATACCTTCAGTTGACGGCAGGGGTGCGCGGAGGCCGTGGACGGCAGGGGTGCGCGGAGACAGGGCGGAGGCAGCGCTGTGGCAGCGCTGTGGCAGCACAGAGGCAGCGCGGAGGCGAGGCTGCGACTGTGTTTGATGCAGCGCACAGGCGTGGGCTGCGCAGCGAGGAAGGAGGCGGTGATGCCTGGCCGCTGAAAATCCACCGTCGCGAAAGTCTTACACTATTCCGCCGCTTGGAGTACGCCGGAGAAAATGGAGGAGCAACTGGGAGAAAATGGAGAAGCACTATTTTAATTTTTGGGAGGTATCAGCCCGCGAAAATGAGAAAGGAGGAAATGTGTGATGTGAATTAATTAGGGTTTGTTTTGTAATTGATATTTTAACTGATTAATTTAATAAATATTTTGGTATTGAAATTTGTATACAAGACTTGTCTTTGTCCAAGTGGTTAGCGTGTGTTTTTTAACTGAGAGGTTTCAGGATCGATTCTTGGAGGGGTTTATTCTTTTTCCTATTATTTAAAATGGTTAACTAATTTAATTCTATAAATATTTTGGTATTACAATTAAAACATACAAGATGCTTTGTCCAAGTGGCTAATTGCGCTCAATACCTCTTCGAAGGTCAAGGGTTCAATTCCGTGCGGTATACAATTTTTTAGCGGTTTATAAAGTATTTAATAGCGGTTTATAAAGTATTTAATAGCGGTTTTTAACCGCCATAATTTTAAGGAAAGATATCATTCGAATTATAGCGGTTATCATTAACCGCTATGTTTCAACTCCGCATTTTGACTTACAATAGCGGTTGAACTTTTAATGGCGGGTTTTTTATCTTTAAAAGTGGTTTTAAAATTACCCGCTATTATATCTTTGCTATTAAAAGCGAAATTTGTCATAGTGTGAAACTTGACTAATCTATTGTGTTTGTGCTTGAATTTTAATTTGTTTAGTGATTGAGCTCTTGATTGTTGGGTTGCTTGAGTTTTAATTAATTGTTCTTCGTCGTTTATGTATTTTGATTGAGTGAGCAAAAATCGAGAGTTGAGCTTGTTCGATTGAGTGTTAAATTGAGTTGAATTATTTGTTAAATGCTATTGTTGAGACGTCTATTACACCGAGAGAGGATATATCGTTGAGAACACCCACAATTAGACACTAGGTTGATGTAACGAGAGTTAATCAATTAGATGAGAATTTATCCTAGTTCATTCATTTGATGAGTTAATTTTCGATGCATTTATACAATAGGTCTTAGATTTAATTATATCTAATGAGGTTTATGTTGTGATTTTGTGGAAATTGGTTGATTGGACTCTTTGATGATGGGCTTATTGAGTATTATTAATTGTATCTATTAGATGGTGTTGGTGTATTAGATTTCATTAGCAAGAAGCGAGAGTTGAGCTAGTGTAGATGAGTGCATTCATTGAGGGATATGAGAGATTAATTACTTTAGTTAAGTACTTAGACCATCGAGAGAGACTAAGGAGTTTAGAACACTCCTAATTGGGAATTGAGTTTGTTAATTCGATGAGGTTTAGACTTAGCCTAAGAAGCCAATGAAACAAAAGCTCGACATAGATTAAATTAAGTTCAAGGATTACATAATTGAAAACACCCGAAGCACTTTAATCCTCACTTCATCGTAGTTGGTTTCAATTAGGTAGTTTAGTTTAGTTGCTTTGATTTTATTTTTATTAAGCCCAAAACCCAAAAATATTTATCGTTTTCTTAGTTTTAGTAGCGCCCCATTTTTTACTGTTTCCTTGCACTATAACACCTCCCTAAGGTTCGATATTTATTATTACTTGGTCAAGCTTACGTACTACAAAGATCCTATACACTTGTAGGCTTAGTGAATTTGTGAAAATGAATTTGCGCATCAGTGATAATGGAAGATCATTTTCCAACACCACATTGACAAACTCTGTAAGAAGTTCAGCTTCAAACTGCGGAAATCCTCCGTGTACATAACAACTGCTAATGGCCTTGCTGAAACTTTCAATAAAACTCTTTGCAATGTATTTAAGAAATTTGTGTCAAAATTCAAAAGAGATTGACACTTAAGGATAATTGAAGCCTTGTGGGCATACCAAACCATATACATGACTCCTATGCAAGCTACTCCATACTCGCTAGTGTATGATGTTGAAGTTGTTATTCCTTTAGAGAAGTAAATACAATCTCTAAGGATGACTATCTAAGAAGGATTAACTGGAGAAGAGAATGTACGACTGCGTCTTAAAGAATTTGAAGTCTTAGATGTGTTGTTGCACAGTTGCGATTGGTCTTTGGACCTCAGGCCATATTGAGCGCCCGTATCAAAGCTGAAGTTATGGCTCAATGACTGGGACCAAGCCCCGACAAAGAGCGGACCAGCTCGAGGTAGGCATCATTGTTGTATTCGAGAAAAATAGAGTCACAGAGATCGACCGAACAAGATAAAAAAGCTCAAATGTTGCATCAACACCATTGCGTGAGCAACAGGAACCTAAAAGAACAATGAAGGAGTTCGACCTCGACAATCTGCAAAGAATCGAGCTCCATGTGGAACCGCGAGCAATCGAGTCTTGCAAGGAAATCAAAGATAAAGATATGGGAAATCTATTCTGACACCCGAAGCTCCACCAAGAAGAATATTTAACCAGGTGTCACCTTCCCATAAGCGAAGTAAAAAGTCACCAGATAGCAGAGAAAGAAGGGCACACACAACTATTAAAGATATTGTGAATTTATCGACCTCAAGGCTTGAACTATTCAAGAAAAAATCAGAACAATGAAGAAATCCTTCTTCTAGAATCAGAGATGAACACAATTGCAGAAAATAAGAAAATTAAAAGGCTCAAGAACCAAAAAATTTAAGTGATTCGATCAATTTATCTACGTCCACGGATGGGTTTTGGCATCATAAAAAATGGAGAAATTGTTGGGATATAATCTGAGTTGTTTTGATTTAGATCCCAAAACCCCTTGATGAATTTGCCTAAGTACTAGAGTATTTCTACTGATGCTCAGGATAGAACCCAGTTAGTGAAGGTGGACGAAACCTGAGTAATCAGGTAGAGTGTCTTTCATACTGACACCTAGTAAATCCTAAGGAAAATGTTACTGACGCAATGGGGATTTAGCATTTATCCTAGTCAACTAAGGACAAAAAGAATGTCAACATCTCCGAGTAAGACACGCATTAAACCTGAGTTAACTGCAAGACACTCAGAGTCTTAATGGTAGGATGAAAGATAAAGTCACATCAATAAACTAGCCGTTTGAAGAACAACCAATAAGAACGTGACACGTATGTACGGAGATTGTGCCACATTTAATGTTCCTCAGACTTGCAGGCGGCGAACATATGTATTTCCCATTTAAGCATGGTGAAAAGTAAAACAAGTACACCCCAAGCCTGCACCTACATAATATAGAAGATTTGGAAAAGATCTCCTCCAACAGATCTATTTTGAATCTCCTACAAATACAGAAGACCTTGCTCCTATTCAAGATTACGGAAAATTTTCAAGCATTGAAATTATCCAAGATTCTAAGAGCTCAAAGCATATTAAAATCAACACTCTACAATTAAATTTCCCTAGTGTTGTATTAGGAATCATTTCTATATTTGCGTAGAGTGATAATCCTTACCCTTAGCATTATTTAGATTGCAAGGACTATAACAAAATAGTTGGAAAACCAGAAAGCCAAACCCCTCAGTTTATGAGTTGGTTGGTGGAAAGGACTGAGACTTGTAAAACACTAGGGGGTCGAATTCCTAAGGAGAGGAAGGAGGTTACTCGTGCACCTTGGCACGTTAAAATACAATTACCAATTCCCAGGAGAGAATTGCTTCCTGTTCAATTAGGCAGTGGACGTAGGAGTTGTTTATCTCCGAACCACGTTAAAAACCCCTTTGTGTGCTGATTTACATACTGTTCAGGATCATAACTGTCATCATTTATAAACTAATCATTCAGCATTGCTTTACAATTAGGAGAAACCAATTCTCCTGATCCTGAACCTATGCACCAGCCTTAACCAATATTTCTAAGCAAAACAGAAAATAAGTTTTCAGGACATTAAAAATGAGTCGAACTTAAGGGCTCACACTTCCGCACGTAACTCTAGCTAACTGAGATAACTACCCAACTAACTAGCTGCTGAAGCGGTTAGTAGGTGGGTTATCTCTACTGAGCTTCTGAGAGCACAAAATTTGAAACTCAGTTTCTCTGGTTCCTGATTGATTTGACCCTGCTGCCTATGGGACTATCAGTTCTGTGAGCAATCTCAGGATCTTCCTGACTGAGTTTTGAAAGAGTATTTTCCTGAAGTTTTGGAAAATCTAACACCAGTGTATTCCCCCATACACTGATTACACTTGTTTCGGGACCAACAGTGAAGCTTAAGCCCATATCCGGAAGGAATATTCCAACGATCTTCGTGGGAGATTATGACCGCATGAAATGCGAACCGACAGTGGCAACAGAGTCCACGAATCTGAATTGCTTTGGAACCTTCTAGATGCTGACATGGCGATTATTTGAATCACTGACCTCGTTAGTCTGATGATCATAATCATACACCGATCACTGACTTGACAAAGATGCAGATGAAATTTATCTGGATTGTTGACGTGGAGCATCTATGGATCTAAATTAGATCGGTTTGGATTTTAGACGTGGAACTTTTCTGGATCATTGATGTAGAGGATTCGTAGGTATTCTGGATCACCGAATTGAGTTGACCCACCAGACCTGTATTTTTTATCTCTAAAAATATAGAGTGATGGCTAAAGGGCCACCAAAGCCCATATCAAAGACCGATTGTCAAGATCCAAGTCTCAGGACCCAGCACAGCCTCCCGGACGGGCGGACGGCTGCGGCGCGCCCATGTGGTTAATGGGATAGAGTTCCCTAAACTATATTTGAATACCATCCTGAAAATCTTATTTAAATACAGTAAACTTCTTTAGGGTATGTTTGTTTTATATTTATTAGTGAGTGTGATAATGACTGTGTGATAAAAAATAATTTTATTTTTTCATAAATCAATATAATATAATATTATAATTATATATTTATAATATTGATTATATATATTGAAGAATTATATATACACATACATACTCAACAAAAAAGTGAAAAAAGTTTTTAAATATATATAATATAATATTATAATTATGTATAATATTTAATTGAAGAATTAAGTATATAATATTTAATATAACATACATACTCATCAAATAAGTGAGAAAAGTTTTTGAAAATTTTAACATAAGTTGGAAAATGAGGTATTTAGCCAATATAAATAGTAAATTAATATTGGATAAAAAAATGTAATTAGTATGTTGGAAAAGTGAAATTTTAATATGAAAAATAAATATAAGTATTAGATAAAAATGATAAATAAGAACAACACTTGTGTAGAAATTTTTACCATAGAAATATTCGTTTTTGAAAAATTCGCGGGTCTAAACCGTGTTAGGTCGGATTTGAGTATTTTTTTTCCAAAATTTGCGCAACTTGTAATTCTCGGTCCCAGATATGTTACAATTTTAGCAAATGCGTGTTACTATTAGGTAAAATCTGTCTTACTAATTCATAAAAAACTATTTTTTTATACTTTTCAAGTAACTATTAGGAAATATGTATTTTTGCAAGAATAAATGTGTTACTTAATTTATTTTTTATTCTCTTTGTTGATTTATGTATATAGTATGTTGTTTATGTACTAATACATCTTTTAATACCTTACATATGTTATATAAAGTACAATATATATTTTTCTAGAACAAATAAAAGTTTGTATATACAATAACACACATTTGATCTTGCAGTAACACACATTTACTCTAATTGTAACACACATTTGCAGTAACACACATTTACTCTAATTGTAACACACATTTGCAGTAACACCCATTTACTCTAATTGTAACACACATTTTACTCTAAATATAATACACATTTGCAGTAACACACATTTACTCTAATTGTAACACACATATACTCTAATTGTAGCACATATTTACTCCTCAATTTGTGTTATTATATGAGCAAACATGTGTTACTCTATGATAAAATATATTTTTGTTAAGAACAAATATGTGTTACACATACAATGTAACACATGTATGTGTTACATTAATTGTATGAAAAATGTTTATTTCTACAAAAAAAATGAATATGTGTTAAAAATACAAGTTGCGAGAATTTTGAAAAAAAAAATGCCCAAATTCAATCCGACTCAATTTAGACCCGTGAATTTTTTAAAAAATGGATATTTATATGAAAGAAATTTGTATATATAAATTTTTGTCAATAAATAATACGTATGAGAAAAAAGATTGAATAAGATAAAAGTACTGATGTGATTGTATTGAATTTTGTAAAAATAAATATATAAATGAGAGAGAGATAAAAAGTGTTGATCTAATTTGTATTGAGTTGCTTGAAAGTATAGTGAGATGAGGATGAGGATGTGGATGGGGATGTGCTCATCCAAAATAGAATGAGATGGCAGATGTGCCCATCCACACCCGGATGTGCATCCCTATCCAAACACTACCTTACTGTTTTTTTAATGTGAGACGGATTAAAATACTTATTTTAATTTGTTTCCACATAAAATTTTTCCATATCAATATTAATGTTTCCACTTCAGAAATTAATTTTCACTCACCATAATTCGATTTTGAGAAATAAAAATACCATAACGATGGTAATGTATCGATTACGAGTAGTCTCATTGAGGTTACTGCTTTGTCCTCCATTAAATTGGTCAAATTAGAGTGTTTAATACTCTTTCTAAACCACATTCCAACAATTATCTTATTATTGTTTGTCAAAAAAAAAACGAATTAATTTTATATCTCTTCTTTAAAAGAGACACGCCAATATACTGTGGCCTTGTGATAGCTGATGAGTGACCGAATGTAAAATTTGTGATAGAGATGACGAACAAGGAATAAAATTAGAAAACAAGAAGGCGATCAATCACATGGCTATGGACGTAGTATACAAAGCACTTCCATCATTCCCTTTTCACATTTAATAATTTATAACAATAAAATTAATTTTTCTAACTTTACTTGTCTACTCCATACTTCCAGCCATGGTGAGCAGTGTTTAAATTTACAATCTTAATTTCCATCTAAATTAATTAATAATATTACAATATTCGATCAACATATTGGCCATACCATGGAGGTGTACGTGGACAACATAGTAGTCAAGAGTTTGCGGAAGGAGGATCACCTCGACCACCTTAAGCAAACCTTCGACATACTACGCCACTACAACATGAAACTGAATCCAAAGAAGAGCAGCTTCGGCGTTCATTCGGGAAAGTTCCTGGGGCACTTAGTAAGCCAGAGAGGAATCGAGATTAATCCGACGCAGGTGAAGTGCATCATCGAGATGAAGGCACCAGATTCAGTACCGAAGGTTCAAAGGTTGACCGGATGTTTGGCAGCTGTAAACCGGTTTATCTCCAGGTCCGGCGATCGGAGTCGTCCGTTCTTTGAAGCAATCAAAGCAAACAGACCTAGGCACAAGGACGACTTCCAATGGATGAACGAATACCAGAATGCTTTTGAAGAAATCAAAGTATCCTTGGCCAACACTCAAATCCTGTCCACGCCGGTACCTGGCGAAAAGCTATACCTATACTTAGCAGCGTCGGAAGTAGCCATCAGTTCGGTGTTGGTCCGAGAAGAAGGCAAAACACACCTACCAGTGTACTACGTAAGCCAAGTCTTACACGAAGCAGAGTTGTGGTACACCCCAACAGAGAAGCTAGCATATGCACCAGTGATGAGTGTTAGAAAATTGCGGCCCTACTTCTTTGACCATCCAGTAGAGGTGTTGACAACGTTCCCACTATGGCAAATACTACACCGGCCGGACACTGCAGGACGCTTGTTGAAATGGTCACTAGAAGTTAGCCAATACGGTATAACCTACGTACCCCGAACAGCGATCAAGGGACCAGCGCTCGCCGATTTCATCGTCGAGCTAACTTTCCCACAAGATCCGACGAGGGTGCGTATAGCTCCGTGGCACCTCTATGTAGACGGATCATCAACCAGAACAGCAGCAGGAGCCGGTGTAGTGCTGATAAGCCCAGACAAACAAGTCTTCACCTCGATGATCCGTTTCGACTTTAGAGCCACAAACAACGAAGCGGAGTACGAGGCACTGATTGCCGGACTTAGGTTATCAGTACCTGTGGGGGCAACCAATCTTCAGATTTTCAGAGATTCTCAGCTAATAATATCCCAAGTCCAGGGAGAATACCAAGCAAAAGACCAGCAAATGATGATGTACCAAAAGATAGTAGCACATCTGATCTCGATGTTCAAACAAGTTTACATCGAGCAGATTCTAAGGCTGGAGAACACACAAGCTGATGCACTAGCCCAACTAGCTACCAGTAACGGCGAAGCAGATTTGACGGAGGTCATCGTCACCAAGATGAAAGCCCCTCGACGTCTGATTACAAAGTAAACCAGACTTCGAGTGGGGGGCAGAAAGATGGCGAAGATTGGCGCACTCCGATCGAAAAATATTTGAAGGACAGATCGGTCCCAGAAGATGCGTGGGAAGCTAGTCGGCTAGTGAAGCAAGCAGCTAGATATGCGTTGGTAGATGGCCAACTTTACAAACGTGGATTCTCTCTACCCCTACTCAAATGCTTGTCTGAAAAGCAAGGGTTTGAGGTGTTAGAAGAAATCCACCAAGAAATTTGCGGAAGTCACGCTGGGGGGCAAGCTTTGGCATATAAGACAATCAGACAAGGGTACTACTGGCCCACTCTCAGAAAAGATGCCATTAGCTTCGCCCGAAGGTGCCGAAAGTGCCAGCTATTCGCACATAATATCCACTCTCCTGCTACTCAACTTAAATCGGTATTCAGCCCATGGCCTTTCGCAAAATGGGGTATCGACTTGATCAGCTCATTCCCACCCGACAGAGGTGGTGTAAAGTTCGCTGTAGCAGCAGTGGATTATTACACTAAGTGGGCTGAAGGAGAGGAACTTACAACGGTGACGCAGGAGAGAAAGATTAGCTTTATCTGAAAAAATTTGATATGCCGATTTGGACTTCGACAGTCAATAGTGACGGACAACGGCAGACAGTTCGAAGGTCAGAAGTTGAGGGAATTTTGCAGTTCGTGGAATATCAAAAAGCACTACTCAACTCCGTACCACCCATAGTCGAACAACCAGGTTGAAGCAGTAAATAAGATTTTGAAGCATGTGCTGAAGATACGTCTCGAGGACAAGAAACAAAGTTGGGCGGATGAACTTCTGGAGGTTCTGTGGTCATACAGAACGTCGTATCGAGCAAGTACCGGGGAAACACCGTTTGCCTTAGCCTTTGGAACAGAAGCATTTGTACCAGTGGAGGTCCAGAACAAAACTTGGAGGATGGTTGGATATGAAGAAAAAGAGAACGATGAAGAAAAAGAGAAAGACATGCTTGAAGAAACTAGAGCTTCATCAGAATTAAAGAATGCCACTTACAAACAAAGAGCGGAGAAGTACTACAATTCCCAGGTTCGAGATCGAAGGTTCAATGTAGGGGAACTAGTGCTAAGAAGGAAGCTAGCAACTCCACCAGGTATATTCGGACCAAATTGGGAAGGACCATTCCGAGTCACCGTAGCTTGGGCAAACGGGACATATGACCTCGAAGACATGGAAGGGAAAGCTTCGTCGTATACGTGGAGCGCAACACATTTGAAGAGTAGAAGAAGGTGGAACAAAATTTTGTAATAGACTAGTCGAAGGTTCGCATCAGAAATGTTGATAGCAACCAATGTAAATTACGTTACTATATAAAGTTAGAATTTTCAAGAATATCAAACCGTTCGAAGCTTCGTAATACACAAGGACCAAGGTCCCAAACGTTATAATCTAAAAGCTCAAGGCAAAGGCCAGAGTGCCCAAGGTTAGCGAATGTGTCCTTCTTAAAGGATCACTAAGCGCCTACTGTCCTAAGTTAGAAAAATTCACAAAAAAGACAATTAAAACGTCTAAGGCAAGGTTCTTGAAACCCAATCGCCCAAAGTGAATTAAAGATAGTACAACTCGCTACCCTAAATGGTTTAAGACGAGCAATTCGTGACCCTAAGTGGTGTAAGACGAAGAATACGTACTAAATAAGTAAAGTACAAATTCGTAGTCTAAAGCGACGTAAAACGAATGATTCGCTTCCCGAAATGGAATAAGACGAACAAGTAAGTACTAAGAGTATAAAAACGAGCTAATAAAAGAAATAACGTGGGTAAAATATAAAACAAGGTAAGTTGGAATACTAAGTTTAATGTTCATAACAAAAATACTTAGAAAATTTTCTAAGTATTCGAAGTGGTGCTAGTTACAAAGGCCAACTAGCTAGCCATCTTTGAACTACAAAAAAGCTCCTTTTGGGCGAGCTACTCCTACTTAACAAAAGAAACAAAAAATTATGCTAAAGAAAATAAGAAAATCCCTAAATCCCGGGAGCAGTAGGAGCATCAAAAGCTGGAGTGGCAGAGGCATCAACTGGGGTTTCCGTTTGGGCGACCTCAGGAGGAACTCCTCCACCACCAACTGCAGGAGAGAGTCTGGGCAGCTCAGTAATGTTGCCAGTCAGCCCACTAGTGTCCAGTACACTAGTATCAAACATGAGATCCCCACAGGCTTCCTGGAGTTGTTCAACTGTAGGGGGAGTTCGCTCCTCTCCTTCAACTTGCTCCTCATCGGCGACGTTGACCTCCGGGACTGGCACAGTTTGGATGATATTGAAGCGCACCGGAACGAAGTCGAGGTGGACCCCAAGTTGAGCTAGGTCACCAATGTCTAGCTCAGTCCCATCAGCGAACTTAGCTTTGTCAAGGCAATCCTTGAAGTCGTCCACCACAGCCTCCATCTCATCATCCTTGTGAGCTCGCGCCAACCAAATAGACCTGATCACCTCGGTATAACAATGGACAAATCCTTTGTCAAAGGTCTCAGCTCTCAAAGCATTTAAGCTCGCTGGGGAGGAGGCATTGTTTCGCAACTCGGCAACCTCATTAATCTTGGCCGATAGCTCTTCTCTTAGCCTTAAGCACTCCTTGTCAGCACCCTTGGACAGACCTCGCTCCAGCTCGAGCTCTCTTCTAACCACAGTGAGCTCGCCATCCTTGCTCGCGAGCTTTTCCGCGAACTCCTCCTCCTTGGCACGAATTTGGACATCGGCGTTCCGTTGGATGGCGGCGAACTTCTTCTGAAGCTCGCTAAGTTGGTTGAGGGCGCTCTTCTTAGCTGCCAGGGAAACAAATGCCTTCTCTTCTGCGAGCTCAACCAACTTCTTCGCCTTATCCAAAGCCTCGGCCATCTTGATATAGGCCGCATTCTTCTCTTGGTGACCTTCCTCTTGCTAAGTTGCCTGATTGATTACCCTCTGATTGGCGAGCAATAGCCCACTCGCATAGTGCATCGAGAGCCGGACATTTTTGATCAGGCTTTGTCTTTCTAAGGTCGCCAATTGAGGGGTCGACCAGTATCTTGGAACCTCGCTGACGATATGAACCGCAAGGCCGGCTGGAAGGTTGCGCATTGAAGTGAGAGAGCGAGATCGCTTGTAAGAGTGGAAAGCCTCGTGCCGATGAGGGGGAGCGATGGAAACGTAACTGCGAAGTCAAAACACTTGAGTTAGTAAATGAAAACAAAAATAACACAAAGAACTAGTGAGTTTGGTGAGCTACTTACTGGACTCGATTGGGATCCCAACTCAAGACCGTATCATCCACCACCTGGACCCCGAAGGGCGATTCGGATGGTGGCGACCTTGGCGGGGGGCAAGTGGCAATGGAGCAGTGGATTGAGCAGATCCACCTTGGCCCGATCTGGTCCCAGCTCGCCCAGCTTGATCCGACTCCTCGTCCTAAAGAGCGAACTTGGTCCTCTTGCGACCTTGGGCTTCTTCCTCGCCCACTTTAGACCAATCTCCCTTCTGGAGACCCCTCTTTTGCTGATGGGAAGCTCGTTCGGGTTTCGCGGAAGCTCGCCCACTTTCTTTGTTGGTCGGTGGGACCTGAGTTGTCTTATTTGGGGCCGGAGTCTTGGCCAAGGTCTTGGTGGATGTCTTTTGGGTCCCGGAGCCCCCAATGTCGCCTTTCTTCGAGGCGACCTCCGCTTTCTTACTTGCCTCCAGCTCAAGTGTCGAAGGCAAACCTAACTTGTTCGGGCTAGGTGGACCCATTTCGTAGGGGCGAGCTAAGATATGGTAAGCCTCGGGGACTTCGATGGGTGGGAATGCAACTGCGGCACCACCTACAAAAATCAAAAGAACGAGGTTGACATCCGGGCGAGCTATTTCACCAATTCAGCGAGCTCAAGAAAGTTGCAAACCTGGGAGCTCAGGGCCCTGGACAGTGAGATGATGTGGCGAGGTTAGGACCCCCGCAAGCCTTAAACAATGATGCTTGCACAAGTGGGTGATGTCCCGATCCTTCTCACTCCTCAGATAGCAGATAGCTCGCGCGAAGTCAAACTCAGTCGACACTTCAGGCTTGCCCCGTCTAGATTTGTGGCGTTTCAAACCTGCAAGGAAAGGAAAATTAGATTAGTAAATCTAATTCAACCCACACACACCGAAATGGGCGACCTACTGCTAGCTTCTCCGTATTCTCGGGAGAAAAAATACGCCCTCCTCGCCCGGAGTAATTGACCGAAGCTCACCAATCTCCCCCCATGAAGACGAACTGTTCTTTCCAGTCGTAGACTTTATTGGGAAGAATTCCTAAGAATTTCTCTCCCGGGCGAGCTTTGAGGTAGTAATAACCCTTGTCGTCCTTTGCTTGTCGAGTAACGGTGAACAGTTCGTTGATTTCAACCTTGGTCAGTCGGTTCTCGTACCCCTCCAGCCCAAAGATGGACAAGGTCGCCAGTAGATTGCTGCAAGCATTTGGAGTGAGCTGAGTGATGGCGAGGTTGTTATCCAGGAGAAACTGGTCAATGATTGGGTGCAAGGGCAATGTAAGCCCTTGCCTCGAGGGTGTGCACATTAATGACGGTCAACCCGGCCGGAGGCATATCAGCCCGTTCATCCTTCTCCGGAGCATACAAGAAAATATCGAGGGGAATTCAATATTTCTTTGGGAGAGAGCGTACTCATTAATAATGCTCTGGACCTCGTTCGCCTTGTAATCGGACTGGCCTTCGACATCCCTTATAGTACGCCCGGGCAAGGAAAAGCTCACCACGTGTTCGGTGACGTATTCCTCCCAATCGAACGCATGAATTACGTCGTCGGGAACTTGATGTTCGAGCAGCTGAGGTTCAGGAAAACCAATGGAGCGAAGCCAATCAACTGTAATTTCTTCGAGGTCGCCTTCTGGTTCACTGGTCTCAGCGACCTCTTCATTTCTGCAGGAGGTTCTCTCCTCAGGGGCGACCTCATCTTCATCGCCCCATACCTCGCGGTATACCTCTCCAGAACCGCCCTTGGAGTTGGTGGCCCTCCCCTCGGGATCAGAGCCAACTTCACCCAGAAGCTCGCCAGAATCTGGGCGAGCTACGGAAGTCGCTTCAGAACCCGATTCAATCAAAATTGGGGTCATTTGAGGAATGAGGGTGTTCTCAATCATGGGTCATTTTTCAGGGTTACGGTTCGAAAGGGTCTTGCTTGAAGATTGGGTAGACATGTTTAGATTATTCGAGATGAGGTTTAGTTATTATGTTTTGGAACGTTCGGAGTTTATGTTCACGGTCACCGGAAAATTCAAAGAGATAACCGAAAAATTCAGAGGTTCACCGAAAATACTAAAAGTCACTAGAAATCTGACGAAAATGGAAAAGAACAAGGAAGAATCTGCAAAAGAAAGAAAAGAAGGAAGAATAAATGGTGTTCTACCTTGGAAAACCCTTGAAAATCCGTCGGACGCAAGGAAGTTAATCGCCGGAGAAATGCTCTGAAAATTGGAAAAGTAAAACTGAAAAATGAAGTTGTTTTCTCGTATTTATAGACAAGAGGGTGAGCTACAATTCTCGGATAGTCCGAGGACTTATGTGCAAAAATTTGAAAGTATTACTATGATTGGCGAGGGAACTAAGACCTAAAAAGGCGTGCACGATGCCTAGATTCTCGCACCATGTCAGCGCGCCCACCGCCACACTATAGCTCACCGAGACGCTCGACATCAAACTATGATGTAGTTCGCCAACACTCGAGCTCTCACTCACCGAGGTAAGTCAGCTCGCCCACACATTAAAAATATCATGATGTGGACGAGCTGGGGGGCAAATGTTGACAGACGAACTACCCAAGGTTAATCACGAGATTAATGGGTCAAGGCTAAGAAGGTCGTTGACCTACCCAAAAGATAAGTCTCCATCTTTGACCAAAGTCAACCTAAAGAAGCTCGCCCGGATGCCCAACAACCAAGTCAAATAGCTGACCAAACTCAAGGGAGAGAAGCTCGCGGGGTAGTTCGCCCTTTTAAGGGTAGCTTGCCCTTATCCAGGAGGACCAAGCCGAAGTCCACCTCTACATTGCTCCGAAATGACACAAGGCAATGAAGCTCGCAAGGAAGCTCACCTAGGTCCAAGACACAGACCCCAGTTGTATAAGAAGCAAGTAATAATGTAGTAGGACGGAGCACTGTAAAGGTAGCATAGTAGTGAGTAAGGACAAGTGTCAAGGACACTTGTTAACACCTAAAGCCAAATAGGCTCACATGGTGCCACCTCACACATGCATACCTATAAATAGGTCTCCACCTTGTATTTCTCTCTCTAAGCTTTCATAATACACAAACTACTTTCTCACTCTAGCTCTCACACTTTCTCTCTCTACATTCATAACTCAAGAACATCTTTAATTCTTGTATTGTTTGGTGGATTTCTAGAGCAATTAACAGTCATAATCATCTGATTATCAAAATCCATCAACAAAGTGGTGTATTTATTTAGAATTAATCCTAAATTTTAGGTTGATTCAAAATTTTTAATGGCCGGTAGTTTTAAGTTCCTAATTTTATTGTGCAACTTATTTTTTCTTTTAGAGGAACTCCAAATAAACAACATAATAACCAACAACCTAAGGAGCTTAAACTTCTAATGCACATGGGGATAGCATCTTTCCTCCATTCAAGAGGACTAGAAGTCCTTGCCAATCTTGCCATCTCATAGACGACTTTATATTTTTCTGTATTGATATAATAAATATATCGCACTAAGCCATACAATTTAAGTTGTCCGTCATTATTTAGATTTTGAGGTCATGTGTTTAAAAATCATTACAACAATAATTTTAAAAATATAGTTATCTGCCTGGTTTTTTTTTTTTTTTTTTGCTTTGGTAATTGAATAGTACATTTTTCATGAAAGTCCAACTTTATAATTAATATTCCTTCTATCTCATAAAAATACATTTATATTTTATTTTCATCCATTTCACAATGGAGCAACACTTGTGTAGAAATTTCTACCGTAGAAATATCCATTTTTGAAAAATTC
>JAPKLY010000956.1:0-24941 GCA_026898435.1 Prunella vulgaris
TACATTTAGCGACCGAATTTTCGGTCGGTAAATTAAAAAAAGCGGTCGCTAAACTTCGAATATAGAACAACCACTGCCCTCTTCTTTCCTTTTCATTCACGAAAATTTACCCCAAAAACCTTAAAAAATCTCAGAAATGTGAAGAATTATATTATTTCAACGTGTTGGTTGTAATCGTTCGGGTCCATTGTCACATTGTGCTCGTTGCTTCAATTTGACCGTACGTTTTTACATTTTTACCGTTTAAGTTTAATATTATTTGCATGTTGTACATTAATTATTTATGAATATATCTATTTTTATTGGAGATTTTAATCCTAATTTAATTTGTTAGAATTTTTATGTGTAATTGATGTTTGGTTATATATATTGGATTTTTTTGTTTTAAAAAATCGGATATGCTTGTTTATAGTCGAAACTCTGGCGAATTTTTTTATAATTCTAATGTGGTATATTCTTAATTTAAATCAGATGGAACTCCCTGATCGTCATTGGATGTATGAAATCCCTCGTCTGATACAAGGATCGATCAACCCTGAATTTTACAAGAAAATTCATGAGTTTACTGCGTTTGCCTCTGGTAATCCACACTGCATGGATATGAATGGCCAGATTAGATGTCCTTGTGATACTGAGACACAATTATCATTCAATGCTCAGATGTTGTCCATCAAAACTGAAGGCAAAGTCAGTCAGAAAGTATACAATAAATTTGCAAAGTTGTTCAAACGGGCCCTACCTAAAGAGAACACAGCACTAGAAAATTTCTATCAAAGTAAGAGGCTCTTGAAGGATATGGGTTTACCATTTGAGAAGATTGATTGTTGTACCAACGGTTGCATGCTATTTTGGGGCGACGACGAGAGCATCGATCGGTGCAGGATGTGCAACTACCCTAGGTTCAAACCCTCAGATCGTAGGAAGAAGACATCTTTCAAGTCTATGTATTATCTTCCCATCACTCCTCGTCTAGAGAGGTTGTATCAGTCGAGTGCCACTGCAAAAGACATGAGATGGCATGCTGAGGAGTGTTCTGATGAGAATTCCGGAGAGATGCGTCATCCTGCTGACTCTAATGCGTGGAGACATCTTGATAGAGAGTTTCCAGATTTTGCGAGTGAGAAGAGAAATGTGAGGCTTGGCCTGTGCACAGACGGATTTGCTCCATTCGGTATGCACGGGAAGAAGTATTCGTTGTGGCCTGTATTACTGACTCCGTACAATCTACCTCCTTGGTTGTGCATGAAGCCTCAACATATATTTCTCACTGTCTTGGTGCCTGGTCCTCAGAATCCTAAGCAAAACCTAGATGTCTACCTTCAGCCAATGATTAAAGAGTTGTTATATTTGTGGCATACGGGAGTAGAGACATATGACGTGTACATGAAGGAGAACTTCACATTACGGGCTGCTGTTTTATGGACCATCAGCGACTTTCCAGCATATTCTATGTTGTCTGGGTGGTCGACTCAAGGAAAACAAGCTTGCCCGTACTGCATGGATGGATCTAATGCATTTTGGCTTCCACTGAGTAAAAAGGTATCATGGTTCGATAACCATCGGAAGTTTCTATGTAATGATCATAAATGACGGAAGGACAAAGTGCACTTTCTAAAGGGGAATGATGTAAAGCGTACAAGACCACAAGTTCGAACAGGTATATAAATATTGTTTATATTTTAATCACTACTTATGAAAAGAGTTTTATCAATTTAGTTTAACCATACACACTTTATTTCAGGTGATTCGTTGTTGAGAGAGGTTACAGTAACTGGCTTGTGGAAAACGACTGAGGAGGGTTGGATGAAACACAATAAAGGTATCCGTGGAGGTTGGAAGAAGAGAAGCATCTTTTGGGACTTGCCTTATTGGAGTAAATTATTGATTAGACACAACTTGGATGTGATGCATATAGAGAAGAATGTGTTTGATAACTTGTTCCACACGATCCTTAATACAGACGGCAAGACCAAGGACACTGCAAAATCCAGAGAAGAGTTAAGTGAGTTCTGTTCTCGTCCTAGTCTCTCCAGTAGTCGACGAGCAGGTGAGTGGCCACAAGCAAAGTACCAAATTTCCATAGAAAATAAGAAAAAAATATTTCAATGGGTGAAGGATTTGCGCTTTCCGGACAATTACGTGTCGAACATGGATCGGTCGTTTGAGCCAGCAACAGGGAAGGTCACTACGATGAAGAGTCATGACTGTCATGTTTTTATGCAGCGGTTGCTACCGATTGCCTTTAAGTACGCACTTCCAAAGGATATATGGAGTGTGATCACAGAATTAAGTCTATTGGAATGATCACAAAATTCTGGGAGGGACTCCTCGAGTATTGGAATGATCCGAGGCATGTTGCGAGGGCCGAGGCGGCAAGAAGAAATAGGATGAGCGACCCCACCGGGCAAGGCATAGCCATACATCGAGCAGGCTCCCGGTCGATTTACGAGCATGCTCTCGCTTTTGTAAGTATTTAATTAATTTTTTAATATACTCACATTTAAATTTTATTAATTTTACTTTATTAAAAAGTTTAATTTTTTGTACAGGAGCATGCATACGGAGTTAAGCCCAGCCTCATCCAGGAGATGCATTTTGCTCACCCGGTTGGGGAGAGTGGACAGTCGACTTATGGCCGCACCACCGAGCTTCACGTATGTATTTTATTATAATTAATTATTGTTCTAATTAATTATTTTATGAATTATACTAATTAATATTAAATTATAATTATGATTATTGTTTAATTTCAGAATCAGATGAGACAGGCCCTCGATGAGGCTCAGACGGCGTCGGCACCCACCCCGGAGAATCCTACCCCCGCCCCTGTTGACGAGGACCAAATTTTTCTGAATTTGGTCAAACCAAAGAAGGGGAAGTATCTAGGATTGGGCAGTCACAGTAAGACTGTCCGCCTATCACAGAAGAGGAGCTCCTCCTATTCCCTCGACTCTCACCCCTCCTCCCACGTCGAAAGTCAACTCTCCGACTTGAGAAAGAAATTAGAGAAATATCAAACAAAGGGGAAGATGATGAAAGATAGGATGAAGCAAACGGAGGACCTGACGAGAATGATGAAGAATTGGCTTGAGTCTGCCTCCGAAGAGATGGGTTGGAACGTCCCCAAATTTCCTGATCTTCCACCACCTCTACCTGAGGATGATGACGATGACGATGAGGAGGTTGTCGATCTTGGTGGTGACGACGACGGCTTTAATTCGTCACATTAGTTTTTTTTTGTTGAACAATTATTTTTATTTTATTTATGTTGGATGTTTTTATGGGATATTGAATGTTTAAATTATGTTGAATGTTTAAATGTTAGTAGTGTAAAATAATTAGTTTCAAATGGTTTCAAATGGTTATATAAAAATCCAAAGAAAGTGAAAATTTTGAACGAATTGTATTTGTATTTTTAAATTGAATAAATTAATAAATTTTCGTAATGTTAAATAATAAATTTACAACATTATAATATTTATTGAAATATATATATACATAAACAAATTAGAACTAACAAGCAATTAATTAGAACCATTTAAAAAAAATGTGACTAAAAAATATGGAGTTAAATACAATTAATTGCAAAAAATGAACAAATTAATAAATTTTCGTAGTATTAAATAATAAATTTGTAACATTATAATATTTAATGAAATATATATATATACATAAATAAAATAGAAACAATACTCATTTAATTAGAAACATTTTAAAAAAAATGTGACTCAATTTGGAGTTAAATACAATTAATTGCAAAAAAAATGAACAAATTAATAAATTTTGGTAATATTAAATAATAAAATTTTAACATTATAATATTTAATGAAATATATATAAACATAAATAAAGTAGAAACAATACTCATTTAATTAGAAGCATTTAAAAAAAAAACGTGACTCAATTTGGAGTTATATACAATTAATTGCACAAAAATGAACAACAACGACAAGCGTCCGAGTGGTCACGCCACCTCTGAGATGCCCAGAGGTCGCGTGTTCGACCCCTCACAGGCGCGAAATTGGGGATATTTAATCTGAGCCAAATATGGCACAAATAAAGGTTGCGGTGCATATGTTAATATGTTGGGGGCTTAGCCAAGTGGTTCGAGCCTTGCTGAGCCACACTCGAGGCCTGGGTTCAAACCACCTTGTTTAGCGACCGGATAATCGGTCGCTAATTATATATTTACCGACCGATATTTCGGTCGCTAAATTTTATACATTTACCGACCGATATATCGGTCGCTAATTATATAAATAGCGACCGATAAATCGGTCGCTAACATTAAAAAACGGGTCAAATCCCGGTTCTTTTAGCGACTAATTACCGACCGTTTTGGCGGTCGCTAAGCTAGCGACCGAATGAAAATTCGCTCGCTAAATGTTAGTGACCACAGTTTTACCGACCACCTTAATCGGTCGGTAAATGTGTTTAGCGACCGATTTTCGGTCGCTAAATCGGTCGCTAAAACCCATTTTTTTTGTAGTGTTTGTCCAGAAAAGTTGCAAGAATTTACGATCGTGCAAGACACACGGAAAAAAAAAAGAAAAACTGAATTTGGGCTAAAAAGCCCACTTCCCATCAGATTATAAGGAAAGAAGAATCCACATACAACAGATTACACACGCAGCATACTAGGTCTCCAAGAGTTGGGAACCTCTTCCCCACACACATTTACACACATTAAGTTAGGGGTTTTAATTTCTCTTCAATATTTTTAGTTAGATTTTAGTGGATATTTAATTTCTTGCAAGAATTGAGTTGTTAGACTCCACTGACGTGATATTCTTCCTTTGTATTTCATTTGATTTAATATTTTTAGTTTATTGTTTTATTGTTATGGGTTTATTGAGATTGATCATGATCTAAACATAGTGTGTTCAGGGTGATTGAGATTGAGTGGGGATTAAATAATTTTATTGTGTTTATGCTTTGATTTTAATTTGTTAGATAATTCAAGAAATCATATTTGTGGATTACTTGAGCTTTAACTGATCGTTCTTCTTTGATTATGCATTTAAATTGGGTGAACAACAAGCTAGAGTTGCGTTTGTTTGTTTTGGTGTATTGTTGAGCGGAGTGAATTATTAAATTGCTAGTGTTAGGACGTCTGTTACACCGAAAGAGGATAGATCATAGAGAACACTCTCGATTAGTTACTAGATTAAGTAGGCAGCAAGCGAGAGCTGCGTTATTTGATTTGGTGAGAGTTTTTATCTAGTTTGATTGTTTAATAGATTGAGATTGAGCATAGATGCAATAAGTTATTGAAATTCATTTGATTGAAATTACCCGAAGTACATCTCAATCTCACTTAATTTGGTAGTTTAATTTAGTCGCTTTGATTTTATTTTTTCTTTGCTCAAAATCCCGGAAAATTTATTGCTTTTGTATATTTATTATCATTTCATTTCTTTTTGTCTCCTTGCACTAGAACACCTCACTAGGGTTCGATATTTTTTATAACTTGGTCAAACTTACCACTATAAAGATCCTATACACTTATAGTTTAGTGAATTTGTGAAAACGAATTGAATTTGTGTATCACACATATAAGTAGGAGTAACTATAGGACTAACAGCACAAATATTACATTTAACAAAAAAATTAATGGCTAGAACCAATTTTTGTAAATTTCGTAACGTTTGGGACTAAAAGCGCAAGTAAAAAATCATATGAGACTAAAAATGCAAGAAAAAAAATCGCATGGAACCATCCTAGTCTTGATCCTGATGTAAACTATAGATCAGCGCTGTTTCAAGAATATGTGATTAGGTTCTGCCATTAGCATATATCTGCAGCAGCAGGACAGAGTTAGGATTCAAGCTTACTCAATTTTATATCTTTTGTGGATCGGAGAAGCAAGCTCACTCTTCTTCAATCCTCGACTTATCCCGCTATTGCACGAAAGCCCAGGGTCTATTCCACACAATATATCCCTAGATATACCATTTCATACACCATCCTAAATCTCAATATCAAAATCAAGCAAATAATTTCAAGAATATCAAAATCAAGCAAATAATTTCAAGAATGCTCCTAGATCAAGAGCAATTATAACACTTATATAGCAAACTGAGTTAATATCATGAACCTTAATAACAACATAGTCTCACCCTATCCAAACCTTTGGGAAGACGATCGACAGCAAATGTAGGAATCTCATCCATAAGGTTGTCACGTCTTCCCGAATGAAGAATCCTAGTGAAGGTCCCCATGTTCGAACCAGGCAAATATCCTTCATCTTCATATACCAGTAGTATATAATCCTACACTGCCATTTGCTATACAAGGAATCGATGGCTATAAGGGCCACATGAAAAGGCCGACTTTCATTCTTTGGTTTCTTCACATACTCAGGCATCTCCACCAAAGGATCAATCACAAGTTGATTCGAGTTTTCACTCGACAACCATTTGATAAGACCGCGTTGCTGATAATGAGCGATCATCGTTACAAAATTACATGTCAAGACGAAAGCACCAACACACAACAGTACCAACAAAAAGGGCAATGCCTTACTCATCTTTGTCCTCCCTAACATTTTAACACATCAAAAAGCTAATGAAACGAATAGCACATAACGTAGTGGCATTGAATCAATCCATCATCATGAAACTACAACTATGTACCTATAGAAGTAAAAAGATTCGGTCAGCTCGACGTAAGAATTGCTTCGAGTTGCTAGAGATAACACGACAAAAAGGTACTATAATCGTCTCCTTTCCAAACACAGAGCATCTGACCAACCAATTCGGTAACTCTTAAAGAAAGCAAAATCAAACCGAAATTAAGTTGCCTATGCAAATTAGGTTTCCATTTTCTCCATGAAAAAAATTAAAATCACTACAATGTTGGGACCTTATAATTAGATACAACTAAACAAAGTGAGGGCTAATTAATGAAGGAATTAATCACAGCAAGGCTAGGCTACATATAAGAATTCAAGCTATTAATTCTACCTAAAATTTAACTGCATTGAAATCTAGTAACCCCACAACAAGATTTTTACAAGTTTTGCCATCAATGATTTTCAATTTCATAAAATTAACTTATGTTTACACAAATTGAATGAAATCAAAGAGCCCATATTACTGTTGACCAAATTACCCCTGCAAAAAACACCATGCAATTTGACAAACTCTGCCCTCATATGAACTGTAAGAGAACTTCTAGAAGTTTCCAACGAAAACGCATAAAGAGGACGGCAAGAAAATCAAAATTATCAAAAAAAGAAAAGCATGCCTTAATGAATCAAAATTCGAAGTGAATCACCAACAGAGACAGAGCATTTAAGAATTATTAGAAATTGTGAAAAATGAAGCCAAAATTAATTAAGAGGAAAATCGCCAAGGTTTAATTTAGGGATAGGATGATTATCCAGAGATTTAATTCAGGTCGATCGAGAAACTCGAAATCATCACCTCAGAACATGTGATTGGTGTAATTAATTGCTTGAAATTTTTGTTTGTAATGATCTATTTTGATTGATTTCTTATATTAATTTATACTAAATTGATTATTTGTACTTAATTTTTTAGAAAGGTATTATTTTACTATTTTTATAAGAAATTAAAAATTTTAAAACAAATAATTGCATACTATTTTTATTAAGTCGAGGAAATGGGTTGAGATGAAAAGTACTGTGTGAAATAAATTAAGGCCCAAGTTATATGCACCCACCCTTGTTTGTAGTACACACACCTCACAAATTATCAAAAAATTTAAATAATTTTAATTCTTCTCTTTATTTTTTTCTGTACACCCACCTTCTCTCTTTTCTCCCATTCTTCTCTCCCTTCTTCTCACGTTCTTCTTTCTCTCTTCACTTCCCTTTTCCCATCTACACTACATATCCTCTTCTCTCAAAATCATTTGCTTCTTCCCCAAGAATTCTCGTCCCACAATTTCCACTGCTCCCATATTAAAAAGAGTAATACTTTCCTGGCAAGGTAATTTTCCAGAGGGAGGCAATGACATCAGCTGATAGCAACATTCAAGATAAAGGTCCCTTAGTTGGTTGAGAAGCAAGACCAGCCACATCCGAAAATTTGGAGCCCCCATCTCATACCCATAGGAAAGAATGCACAATACGAGAAGTAGTGCTTGAGTGCTGGAGACAATACGAGAAGTTAGTTCACCAAGTCTCCTTACATCCAAGGAATATCTCCAAATCCACCCTTATATCTCCCTCCTAATTCGTTCCAAAGGGAATCGAACCCAGGTCACTCACTTAAGTGAGGAGGCAGGTGGCCAGGTGAGCTAGCTCCCCTGGTTGAGTGCTGGAGACAATTCATTATAGCTCAAAAGCAAATGAGGCAAAAGATTTACTCCAGTTTCCTCTAGCCATATATCACTACTCAATATGTTGCTCCACTTTTCTAAATTGCTCATTAAATACAAAAGGCTTTCCAAAGTCTTCAGAGCAAGCAGCAAGCCCTTGCACTTTTCAATTATTTTCTTTCCAATGTCCTCGTATGTTCCAATGTCAACATTCTTTCCCTGAAGAGTCATAATACACAATAATAACCAAGAATCATTGTCCGAGAGCAGTCTCGGACGACATATATCACTCTCCCTTGAGCCCATAATTTTTACAACCATCTCACTTCTTGATGTCACCAAAATCTTACTACCACCTCTACCACATCCTAGGGAATTATTCAGGGATCTCCATTTGTTAGGATCTTCTGTCCTAACATCATCAAACACAAGAAGAAACTTTGTCCCAGAAATAGACTCATTTACTTGTTTAAATAGGACATCCAGACTATCGGTATTTGGAGAACATCCAACCTTTATACTCTCAAGAATCCTTTTGGCAACAATAGCCAAATAAAAGGGATCCGAAACACATACCCAAATCCTCAACTTGAAAGATTCCACTACCCGATTATCATTATACACCATCTGAGCAGAGTGGTCTTCCGGAAGAGTCCCCCCGCACCCACCACAGACACTACACGAAAGCCTGATTCCTCTTGGCCGCCACCATTATCCATAATCCTATTAACAAGATCATCTCTATCCTGATCTCTTCCATAGATGTAGATTGATCTCGCCAAGATGCAAGCGAAGCATCAACACCTGGCTCGGAAACACAAAATCATATTGATCTCTCTGTTTCAAGATCTCATCAAGTTTTTCCTTAACATCCAGTATTTTATTGGCAATGGTATGACGAAGAGCAACTTTTGTTGAAAGACAAATAGGAAGATGATGGGATGAAGGAGCATACCTTTTGGTTGGAATTAGGAGCTTCTTCCATCTGAAATTTGAGAATAGCGTACTCCCACTTTGTATGCTGTCTGTTCCAGAAGTTGATGCTTTGGTCCTTGAATCTCTGATTCTCAGCATCGTTCAACACATTTCTGAGATTACGGAGGTCCACCGCAAGAGTTCCAACTATGTCCTCGGCGCCTCTCACGAGATTGATATGGTGCCGAACCTGCTCTTCTATCAGACTAATCACTCCATCTGCCATTGATCCCTTGCTCTCTACCTCTGTTTTCTTGGTAATTGTTATTATTTTGTTTTGATTTTTTTTTTCCTTTGATGAATGATGAAATTAATCCTTATTAATACAAGGATTAGTTGTTATAAAATCAAAAAGTTGGTAAAGCTCAGCCACTAGACTTGGAATCTGGTGATTTATGGATTGTTGGGAAATTTAATTAATTTGGAATTAATTGATTTTTTTTTTTTGCATGGGACACTCTTACGTGTTAAGACTAATTAATTAGAAAATTAAATATTAATCTCTTGAAAATTAGTCGAGATGGGATTGTTCTACTCACAGAGTAGATTACATGATGTATTTAAAATCTCTTTTGTCAGGGGAAACTAAATTCAAAATGCTTAATCTAATTATCGATGTACAAAATTCCTATAGAAATTTTGGCAATATGAAGGCAAGCAAGTCTCTCATCACATAATTGGTGAATTAATTATAATTCAGAAGTAGAACTTGGGAAAGGAATAAGACGCGATGAACATGTCAGTTTTCCTATATGAATTAGCTAGCTAGGCCAGCATGTTGAGTTGGGCTTTGTTAATTTGCATTAATTATAATAATCCTATGGGCCAATAATTGTTATCAAGTTATAAATATTGTTCCGTAGTTTTTATTTGGATCATACACATTTGTGCTTAAAAACATAAATTTTGTTTTGGATTCAATAAGACCTCATTTGGTTCTTTAGATAAGTTAAGATAAATTAAATTATCTTATCTAATGTGATGTTTGGTTTAATGGACAAAAGCCCAAAACTAAAATTCAATTATCTTACGAATGAAAGATAATATTATCTTAGGAAAGAGATATGATAATAATCCATTGTTTTTATCGTTACTAAAATACTTCCCTTATATTGAAAAGGAGAACCATAATTTATTTTATTTTTGTTTATGATATAGAGGGCAAAATTGTCAATTACATATGTTTTTATTATTAATCTTACAATCCAAACATTCAAAATGAATTATTTTACACTACTAATTATCTTAATCCATCAATTCAAATATATCATTTAACTCCTAGATGATAATCTCTAGATTATAATCTTGTCTAATCTATCTTGAATTATTTATCTTATCCATTAAAACCAAATGAACCATAAATGTAATATAAAAAATATTGATATCGATTCATATAATTTATTGAGGAATTATTTAAGAGATGTGGCAATGAAAAGTGCATTTGAATTAAAAGTGAAAATTGTGTAGTTTTATCTTGGATGAAATCTGATTAGCTATAATCGTAGGAGTATGATCACAAAGAAAATCATACTTAAGTATTTTTAGTTTCAGTTCTTTTTCGGTCTGTATTTTTTTAGACCTAACTTATCCTAAAAGTTGTGCCCAGTTTTGCCATCTATCTCTAGTTGTGTGCATGTTCTGATGTAATGAGACAGGCTTTAAGGAGGAAGATTATGGGCTAACTTGGGATGGGCCCAGATTAGTTGTTTACTAGTTAGTCACAATAAGTTGATTTTCAGCATTTTAATCCAGTGATTTTTTTTTTTTTTTTTAAGGAGGGGATTGTGAATAGACATTTAATTTTGGTTGTGTTTGGATGGAGAAATTTAGAGCATAAATTTTAAATTTATAATTTAAAATCATTTTATTTATTTGAGTAAATTATTCAAATTGATGAATTTTGAATACTTGGTTTTAATTCTAATACAAAATTTGAGGAATTTCAAACATCTCGCAAATTCTTCGAAGTTCAAATGACTCTATCCAAACACACCTTAGTGTATTTCAGAATATTTTAAATATGAAACAAGTTATCGTATCTTGATATGAATATACACCGCGCCTTGAGATAAATATGGAAGAGTGGGAAATTGCTGTCAATGTGGAGATGTAATCTCCACAAGACCTCAGCAGGCGACTCGCCCACTTGGTCGCCAAACAACCCGGTCACTGTCCACGGAAAACAACATAAAAAATGGAGCTCTCACTTCTTAACAAGAAATGATCAGCAAATTGGTCCCAATGAGATCAAACGTAAAAACATCATCACAGATGAGCATAAAACAAACCCAACACAGAAAAATAAAGCACCAGATCGATGTTATTGCTCTTTAGGCTCGAAAGATCAATGATCAGTTGATATTCAAACAGAGAAAACCAATCACACTTATCTCTAAACATGTGATGCATAAGCTCACAAAAATGGGAACCACATTATTTCAAATAAGAAAACAACTACTGAAAGAAGCAAGAAAAAATACTCAATTCCATCAAAGACAAGCTACTCTCTGGAGGAGGATCAATAGTTCATGAATCATTAAAATGCATCCGTATTAGCTTCCACATTGTCAAGTATTGTTCTCAATTCATCCATTCGAGGGCCCCGACTGCTGAAGGTGGGTAAGGAGGAACAAAGTCTCTCCTCCAATGCATCCAACTGAGTTTGAGCAGCTGCCAGCCCAGCAGAAATGTGCCTATCATCCTCATCCCCACCATTATCGCCATTCAACTAAATTCAGCTCTGTTTCAAGCTCATTGTTTGGACATCAGTCATCACTGAAAATTTAGAAAAAATTGCTAATTAATCAAGAAAACCTAAATGAAGGCTTTGGACACTAATGGTAGTGTAGCTCCATGGGACATTAACATCACCAGATATCTTCAAGATGAATCTCACAAATGAGGCTAAGGCAACTAAGCGACGATTATTTAATCGAAAGATTGCGCCTCGTGTAGCAGGCAATGTGGCAACCTTGTCAAGCCAGAGGTACAACTAAGCGAGGATTATTTGGAAATTCTTGCATCTTATTCATCAACTCTGCTTTCCGAGCTGCAACGCTTCATTCAAATTACCATTGTACCATCTAATCTAATCTTCAACATGATTTAAGCTCTTCAATAATTGCAAAATTCAAGCAGTTTGTACACAAGTCTTTTAAGGAATTCCAAAATTAAGACTCCTAACCTACATTGTATCATGCATCTTACAAATTTCAATTTTACCCGATTTATTTTTATAAAAATCTTGAAATAGACAACACATTGCCAGAACATCAAAGTACTTTCGCCCTTTGAGTTCCATGTTGCTGATATTGAAGCCTAAATAACCAAGTGCCATCCAACTTTGTATTAGACTCTCAACATCAATCTCAGTGTCTTTGGGAAAAACGGCCCAATATGAGAAGTAACGCTTAAGAGTTGGGGATAATTCATTGTAGCTGATCAAAAGCAAATGGGGGAAAATTTCTATTTCCGCTTCCTCCAATTGCCATATTTCACTAATTAATATGTCGCTCCACTGTTCTAAGCTACTCTTGAAATGCAAAAAAACTTCCCAAAGTCTTTGCAGCAAGGGGCAAGCCCTTACATTTTTTAGCTATTTTCTTTTCAACGTCCTCAAATTCCATTACATTCCTTTCCGAAAGAGCCATACGACACAATAATAGCCAACAATCTTCATCTGAGAGCAGTCCTATGTGACATATCTCACTCTCCCTCGAGCCCATCAAAGATTAAATTTTTTGTTGTACCTAAAATTGATTAGCTCACATTACTTTTCAAAATTAATTCCCGTGAAACCCAAAATCACAACAAAAAAGAGTTGATATTTTTTTATACTAAGTAAAATATACAATTTTAATATAATTGAGTGTAATAAATTGACTACATATAAATTAAAATTAAACATAAATTTCTACTTATCATCTAATTTTGTAGACTACAGAGGAGTATTTCAATTTTTTGTGCTTTGAAGTTTTAACTCTCAAGTGATGCATGCTAGTTTATCAAACAAAGAAAAATTTCAAAATAAAGTTCTTTTTTTTTCTTTTTTAACAAACAAAGTTGCACCGGTGAAATGACTAGTTCAACTGAATCCTCGAGTAGTCCAACATCTCAAATCAAGCCGTTAGTTTTATCGATTTGTGATCTAGAACTTAATTAATCTTTGTTGAGCTTTTCAAATTGCAGATTTGCTTAAAAAAAAGAGATGAGAAATCTGTTGATATATCATAAGAAACGGTCAATGTGATTTTTTTTTTGGTTAAGTGACCTTCTTTTTATCAAAATATATATATATATATATATTGTTCAAGGTAATTTATTTCAATTTTATACATAATTAAGAATCAGAGTACATTTTAGTATTATAATACAATATAACAAAATTATATTTTTTACTTACACGTCATAAAGGGATAATGGAAGTAAGCTATTATTGATTGGATTGAAACAACAAATTCATATATTAGGAACAAACAATTCACGTTGTATGTATGCAGATAGTCATTCGTTGAAACAAAAGTTTATTGCGTTTGGTCCTTAATTATTATATCAACAGTGCAAAGGATTTGAAAACATAATCATTTTACATACAAACAACATTTGTTTCATACATAACTTACAGTATCTTACAGAATTGACAAATTAAACAATAATAATAATAATAATGAGCGGAAAACATTGATGAAATTGAGAGTTGTGCAGCAGCATTAATCGTGTCGTGAAAAGAGGCGAAGGGCAGGATAATTTATGGATATGGCTTTCCAGTCCGAACCGTCCTTGTCTTCATAGCGTTGATATAGCAGCGGTGAACCAGTGATCTTCAACGTCTTCAACGATGACACCTTACTTAGCAAGCGATGGGGCAGCATTCTCAAGCCTTCGCAGCTAAAGATCTCCAATTGGGTAAGAGAAGACATTATGACAAAATCTTTTGCTTCTTCTTCCGTTATGTCCTCCCACTCCTCCCATTTTCTGTTATTCCAAAATAGTAGAGAGTTCAATTTGGGAAAGGCAATAATATCTCCTTGTCCTCTTGTTATTCCCAAGAATTCTCGTCCCACTATTTCCAATGCTCCCATACTATCAAGAGTAATACTTTCCAAGCAAGGTAATTTTCCAAAGGGCGGCAATGACGTCATCTGATAGCAACATTGGAGAAAAAGGTCCCTTAATTGGTTGAGAGGCGAGACCATCCACAGCGGAAATTTGGAGCCCCCGTAACTGTCGATGCTCAGTTTACTCAACTTAGGATGGGGCTCAAGAGCTTCCATTAAATCCATCCATACTCTGCATGACACTGATGATGACTCCTCTTCATACTGAAAAGGAAATCCTATTTCAAAATTAGTAAAGTGTCTCTCATTCCTCAATTCGGCTTTCCGGGCATCCTCAACCACCTCATTCAAATCACCATCTAATCTGATATACACTCTTAAACATCCCTTTAAGTTCTTCGATTTCGATTCCAACTTTATCCCACCAATTCCCATGGGGATTTCACTCAGTTTGTTAACAAGTCTTTCTGGAATTTTACAAAGACCATCGCACCAATTATTATACAAGGTTTGCAGTTTTTGCAAATTGCATAAGTTCTCTGGCAACTCCTTTAGACACTCATTCCAATTTAAACTAAGGTTCCTCAAGTGAATTAAATTGCCAATTTCCTTTGGAATCTCTTCAATGCCACAATTAATCAAAGACAGACTTTGCAAGTAATAAAGCTGGAAAATGACTTTAAGGTCTTCACGTGTACCAAATTTATTTCCATCTAAGATCAACCTCCTCAAGTGAATAAGATTTTTCATTCCTCGTGGAATACTTTCAGAAAAAACGTGTGATTTTAACACCCTCATGCGCACTAAACAATCACAGGTATTTGTAAAGGTCTCATCTTTGCAATATAAAGTACAAAACTCGCTCACCATGGAAACATGTGAAGGCTTACAAACTGGGCTGGCTGTGCAACTATTTGTTCTTGTTGCCTCCACCTTACCCTTATTCTTCAGAAATTGAGCAAAATCATGCACTATATCATGCATCTTACAATATTTAATTTCACCCGAATCACCTATCTCAAAATTTTGAAATAGAGAACGCATTGCCAGAATATCAAAATACTTTCTCCCATTTAGTTCCATGTCATCATCATTGGAGCCCAAATAACCAAGTGCCATCCAATTTTGTATTAACTCCTCAACATCAATCCTAGTATCTTTAGGATAGAATGCACAATACGAGAAACAACGCTTAAGTGTTGGGGACAATTCATTATAGCTCAAAAGCAAATGGGGGAAAAGATCTACTTCGGCTTCCTCCATTTGCCATATTTCACTATCCAATACATTGTTCCACTGTTCTAAGTTGCTCTTAAAACACAAAAGACTTCCCAAAGTCTTCACAGCAAGTGGCAAGCCCTTGCACTTTTTAGCTATTTTCTTTCCAATGTCCTCAAATGCAACAGAATCTTTTTCTTGAAGAGCCACCCTACGCAATAATAACCAAGAATCATTATCCGAGAGTTCTCCCGGACGACATATATCACTCTCCCTTGAGCCCATAACTTTTACAGCCCTCTCACTTCTTGATGTTACCAAAATCTTACTACTACCTCCACCACATCCTAGGGAGTTTTTCAGTGATTTCCATTTATTAGGATCTTCTGTCCAAACATCATCAAGCACAAGAAGAAACTTCCTTCCAAAAGTAGACTCTTTTACTTGTTTAAAAAGGACATCCAGGCTATCGATATTTGGAGAACTTCCCTTATTTATGCTCTCAAGAATCCTCTTGGCAACAACAGCCAAATCAAAGGGATCAGAGACACATACCCAAATTTTCAAATCGAAAGTTTCCTTTACCCGATTATCATTATATACCATCTGAGCCAGAGTGGTCTACCCAAGTCCCCCCGCACCCACTATAGATAGTACGTGAAAGCCTGATTCCTCTTGGCTTCCACTATTATCCATAATTTTATTAACAAGATCATCTCTATCCTGATCTCGTCCTTGAACTTCAGCTAAGTCGATCATGGACGTGGATTGATCTCGCCAAGATGCAAGGGGAGGATCAACACTGAGCTGAGAAACCACAAAACCATACTGACCTCTCTCTCTCAAGATCTCATCAAGTTTTGCCTTAACGTTCAGTATTTTATTGCCAATGGTATGACGAACAGCAACTTTGTTGAAAGACGAACAGAAAGATGATGGGATGAAGGAGCATACCTTTTGCTTGGAATTAGGAGCATCAACTGCTTCTTCCAACTGAAATTTGAGAAGAGCGTACTCCCATTCGTCCAGAATGTTCTCCATATCATAGGCAATCTGTTCCAGCCTGGACAACCAGAAGTTGATGCTTTCGTCCTTGAATCTCCGAATCTCAGCATCGTTCAACACATTTCTGACACTCCTTAGGTCCACAGCAAGTCTTCTGACCATATCCTCAGCTCCTCTCACCAGATTGATATGATGCCGAGCCTGCTCTTCCATCAGACCAAACACTCGATCTGCCACCACTGAAACCATAGCGTCCGCCATTGATCTCTGCTCCAACTTTTCTCTCTCTCTCTCTCTTCCTCTCTTTTCTTGATATGAAGTATGAATGTTGCATTTGATTGAGTAATTACATCTTTGTGAACACAACAACTGTAAGCAGAAAAGGACGTAGCTCTTCTGCTCCATTCAATTCTTTTCTGAATTCTATCGTTCTAAATTATATTCCACAGCTGTACGTGGGCCTATAACTTTTTTAAATCACATGTCTTCTTATATTAAAATATAAGTTATTTTAATATGAAAAATATCTTTAAAAAAATCTCCTTTCTTTATTCCACCGAAAGGAATATTATATTTATTTATGACAAGAATTTGTATGAACCCGAGTTCACAATAAACTCGGGTTTATCAATTATCACTATCATGTGTATATACTATCACTGTTATATATATACACTATCACTGTTTAAAAAATTAAGTATATTCTTATTACAGTGATAGTGTGCATGAATAACAGCGATAGTGATTATATATAATAGTGATACGAGTTTATATGAACTCGAGCTCAAAAGAGACCTATTCTTTATTTATATATATATATATGTTACTACTGCAGCTAAAAAAATAAAATTTTTTAAATTTAATTATATAAAAAGAGCATTTTTTTTTATCGGAGAGAGGAGATGAGATGAACAAAGATATGGACCTGTGAAATGCAATTAAAATTTTTTATGGAGTTCATTTTTATTTTTTAATGGAATTAAAATTAAATGATAGTGAAATATGGAAATTTGGATGTGAGAAGTGTTTTTCCACACTTCTCATTTATTATTGATAAGATAATGCCACGCACCGCAGAATCCACGATTCAAGCTGCATATAGAAATCCGTTGGGTAATGATTGTCATTTAGCATTAGCTAATCGAATAGTGACACATGTTACATATTTATATATGGAAAATATTTTATTTATCCTTCAAATTTCATTGATTTTAATTTTTTTTGTTCACTTAAGTATGAATTTTGAATTTAATTATTTAACTTACAAAAAATTATGATTTTTGTCCTATGACTTGTTATACTGTTACTCAATTGGACACATGACCAAAATTATAATTTTTTGTAAATCAAAAGACTAAATCAAAACATAAAAAGGACGAAAAACAAAATTTCATTTGAATTTAGTCTTTTAGATTACAAAAAATTATGATTTTGGTCCTATGATTTGTTATACCCGGTCACTCAATCGGTCATAGGGCCAAAATCATATTTTTTGTAATTTTAAGAACTAAATTTAAAATTCAAAATTTAAGAAGATAAAAAACAATATCACTAAAATTTAAAGGACAAAAAATATATCTTTCATATTTATATATCCACTATTTTGAAAAGAATGAGTCAAGCAATCAATTATTCCCATTTTGTTCGATTTATCAATGATTTTAATGTAGGAGTGTGATGTTTAAAAAAATATTATTTAAATTAATAAAATAATTATCTTAATATTTTATAGCGTATATGATACAGTCTACTTATTATCCTTAATTTTTGTCGATCTTGTACTATAAGAAAGTCTGAGGCGGTAGTGGTTTTTATAGGAGCTGCTAGCAGATCCACCTCATTAAATATTACTAATATTATTATTATATATACTTATATAAATTTATATTCAATTTTATGTATTTCGATAGGTTAATATATACGTTATATTAATATATATTCTATGTTTAAGTATTTAGATGAATATTAAATATTATTTTATAAATACATATATGTTTAAATTTGACTTATTTAATATTATAATTATATATTTTAAAATTAATTTGAAAATAATGTAAGATCAACGGGCAGGTTGGATTCGATGGGGCCCGAGATGGGCCCTAAAATATTTAGATGTGGGGGGTTATGATATAGATCAAATCCGTTCTATAAATTCGCCTATTGCCATTCCTAGAAAAATCTCAATTTTTTACAAAAATTTATCTTGCGGAATTTGTTTTGTAATTGAAAAAATCAATGAGATCAAATCTGAAAAATATTGATTAAATGACTAAATACTGTTGTAATCTTGAGAGGAAAGCGTAAAGCAAAAGTAAAGACACAGAGTTTGATGACCCAGTTCGTCACGGAGTGACTACGTCTGGGGGCGACCAAGCCAGAAGAGTATACTAATATGAACTGCCGTTTACAATATGGAAGTGTACATTATACAGGGAATGATACAGTATAAATACAATACCTAACCCTAAGTCTTGTGGGCCTAAAGTCCACTGGATATATCTAATATTATATCCACACAATATAATAATATATTTACATATATTATAACACTCCCCCTTGGATATAATATGACAAGGAAGAATGCAAGTGTTACTTAGTGGAGTGTTACAAATGGCCTCGAGGATACAATCATCAGGATTGTTTAACATTTGTTACTCCCCCTGAAGATAACAACCTTCCAAGTCGATGCATCCCGATTCCATGTACGCACTTTTCAAAAGTCGAAGTAGGAAGGGATTTAGTGAACAAATCAGCTAGATTGTCACTTAAGCGTACTTGTTTTATCGTGATCTCACCACTCTTCTGGAGTTCGTGAGGATAAAAGAATTTTGGGGATATATGCTTCGTCAAGTTCCCTTTGACATAGCCGTTGCTCATTTGTAGATAATGCAGCATTATCTTCCTAGATAATTTAGGGGCTTAAGTCAACAGAAGGGATACCACACGAATCGTGAATGTGTTTTATAAGGGACTTTAACCATACACATTCTCGTGCAGTTTCGTATAGAGCTATGATCTCTGAGTGGTTTGACGATGTGGTCACCAAAGTTTGCTTGACAGATCTCCATGAAATGGCTGTACCACCACAGAGGAAAACATAACCCGTTTTCAATTTCACATTATGGGGATCAAATAGATAACCAGCATCAGCATAACCTATAAGTGTTTTGTCTTGGTTTCTTTGATAGAAAAGACCAAAATCTTGTGAACCTTGAAGATATCGTAAGATATGTTTCACACCATTCCAATGTCTCCTCGTAGGGGAGGCACTGAACCTTGCAAGTAGATTGACTGCAAAGGCAATATCGGGCCTAGTGCAGTTTGCAAGATAGAGCAGTGCACTTAGATATGGAACTTCAAGTCCCAATAGCTCTTCGGTATCTTCTTTAGGTCTAAATGGGTCCTTTTCCAAATCAAGGGAATGGACAGCCATTGGAGTGCTTAAAGGATGAGATTTATCCATATGGAATCTCTCCAACACTTTATTTAGGTAAGCTGATTGGTGTATCAGTATTCCTTCAGGGAAATGCTCGATCTGCAGACCGAGACAGAACTTGGTTTTACCCAAAGTTTTCATTTCAAATTCAGTTTTTAAGATTGAACTTGCTTCTTCAATCTCTTTCCTTGTTCCGATAATGTTTAGATCATCCACATACACCGAGATGATGTAAAAACCATTAAGGGATTTCTTAGTAAAGACACAAGGAAAAGCCTCGTTATTTACGTATTCCTTCTTCAGGAGGAATTCACTTAGTCGATTATACCACATACGACCTGACTGTTTTAAGCCATATAACGAGTGTTGCAACTTAATGCTGAACATACTACGATGTTCGTTATTCCTCATTTGGGAAATATTTAATCCATCAGGGATTTTCATATAGATGTCAGAATCTAATGATCCGTATAAGTATGCGGTAATTATGTCCATTAACTGCGTTTAATTGCCAGGGATATATGGCGGAACTTTATAATATTAACAATAGGAGAATTTGTTTGATCACATCAAACTCAATAATGGGTCACTGCGAAAAACCCTTAAGCTGTTAATCTCGCTTTGTATCTCTCAACTTCATTTTGTTTCGTATTAATACCCATTTATATCCTTCAGGGATAAAATGTTTAGGGGGTATGTACGATAGAACAAAACAGTTTATTTTGCGAGTCTAGCTCTTCCATATTTGCTTCTTTCTATTGCATCTAATCAAATTTAGATACTGGTACCAGATTTTAGAAAGAGCAACTATGGGTACGAATATGTTGTCGACAATAGTGATATGTTTGTCTCCTGTGTTTATTTAAGATTCATGTAAACCAGATCTTTATCATTTCCCATTGATCTAGGTGTTCCGCAATCCTAGTATTTTGATTGCTATGTGCACGTGCTTTTTACTAGGATTTCTCGTCTTCAGGACGAATCTCTTCAGGAGATTTCATGAGTGACTGAATATATTATTAGCATTAATATACCATGGTTTTGTGTAAGGAGGTTCATTACGCTTCTGGCGTATAGGGGCATCCTTAACTATTCACAGTCACTTCATTTATAATCAGTAATGCATTTGATAATGCATCTGGCAGATTACTTGCTGATTATTGCAAGTTTATTTTCTTTTGAACTTTTGGTTCAAGTTTGACTAGTGCGTGGGCCTAAGTATTGAAGATCTTTTGTGTTCCACATAATTTCACGGCATTTATTAATTGTGGTATTTTTCTCTCCCCCTAAGGTAGGAAATAGATCTTCGTCGAATGTGCAGTCAGCGAAACGGGCTGTAAACTGATCCCCAGTTAAAGGCTATATGTATTTAAGTATTGTGAGAGATACAAAATTGATGTAAATACCGAGTTTCCTTTGTGGGCCCATAGATGTTCGCTTAGGTGGTGGTATTGGAACATACACTGCACAATCGAATGTTCGCAGATGGGAAATGTTAGGTTCGTTTCCACGCACGAGTTGAATAGGGGAATATTCATGATATGCAGTTGGTCGGAATTGGATTAGTGATGATGCATATAAGATTGCATGCCCCCAACATGAAATAGGTAAGTTCGTTTTTTGTAGTAGTGATCTAGCGATTAATTTAAGACGTCTAATTAATGATTCATCTAGACCATTTTGAGTATGAACATGAGGGACCGAATGCTCCACTTTGATTCCCAGTTCCATGCAAAAATCATCGAATGCCTTAGAGGTGAATTCACTGGCATTATCCATACGAATGGATTTAATAGGATGATCTGGGAATTGAGATCTCAACAGGATGATCTGTGCAATAAGCTTTGCAAAAGAAGTATTGCAAGTGGATAGCATCATTACATAAGTCCACCGAGTGGATGCATCTATTAGGACCATAAAGTACTGAAATGGTCCGGATGCAGGATGTATCGGTCCACAAATATCTCCTTGAATCCGCTCAAGGAATTTAGGAGATTTAGTTCTTACTTTACTACTAGAAGGACGAATTATGAGTTTACCCATTGTGCACGCATCACATATGTATTCATTAACAGAAGGAATTCTGTTGTGTGTTATGTTATGGCCAGATGAATTACATAGAATCCGACGCATCATGGATTGTTCTAGATGTTCTAACCGCTCATGCCATAATTTGAAAGAATTTGGATCATTAAATTTTAGATTAAGGACTCTATGGAGATTTGAGGGTCTGATGTATGTGTAATACAAGCCAGACGAGAAAGATGGAAGTTTTTCGACGATGTGTTTACGACAATTTAAATAGTGAGTCATTAACATATATTCACTATTGTCCTCAGTATTTGTTTCAATGTGATAGCCATTATGTCGAATGTCTTTGAAACTGAGGAGGGTACGCTTTGATTGTGGAAACAATAAAGCATTTTCGATTATTAATTCGGTACCCATAGGTAGAATGATCGAGGCTCTTCCGGAGCCAAGGATTTGTATGTCGTCATCGGAAATAGTAGTAACACTTCCTTTCTTTTTGGTTAATGTTTGGAAAAATTGTCTATTTTTTAAGATAGTATGTGTAGTAGCACTATCTACTAAGCACAAAACATTAATCTCCATAAGCACACAAGTGTATGTTTAGATACGTTTAGATATGAGGAATGCTAAGGAGAGCCAAGATTACAGACGCTGATTGATCAGCCGCACAAGGGATCACTTAGGTCCTACTTTATCAAAAACGTATTAAATTTTGTAGTCAATAGTCATATGTGCACCCAAGAGGTCATCCTTTGTCTATGACAAAGCCTGCTTTAGGCAGGTCGGTGTGGTGTGTTTCACCGTGATGAGCCTTCCCATTTTTATCTTTTAGCATACGTTGATACGCCTCCACCAAATATTTGGTGTACGACACGAGCGAGACCAATGGTCGTCGCATCCACACTTGTGACAGACTTGTTTGTTCTGTGCACGTGAGCTCGATGGTTTATCTTGAGGTGCATTGTTTTCAGTTGAACTATGTTGTGCATTGTTGCGACCTCGGCCTCATCCCCTACCACGGCCTCGACTTTGGGTCGATCCGCGTCCACCACTCGCCTCATTTCCTTTTCCACGTTTACGGCCTCTAGAGTTCCTCCGAGTAGCATGTGCTTCAGGCACAGCTTGTGAGCCAACCGGTCTAGTATTGTGATGTTTCATCAACAATTGGTTGTGCTTTTCTGCAACTAGAAGTGCAGAAATCAGGTCGGAGTGTGATTGATACTCTTTGGCCCTGTACTGCAGCTGAAGTACAAGATTACTAACGTGGAAAGTGGAAAGAATTTTTTTCAAATAACTGGTCATCAGTTATTGTTTCTTTACACAGCTTAAGCTGAGAATCTATGCGATGTAGGGCGGAGTTGTACTCCGTTACAGACTTGAAGTTTTGGAAACTAAGTGTTATCCTTTCATGTCTGGTATCGGGGAGGATCACATCATGTTGTTGTTGGAATTGATCCTGGAGGGATTTCCACAACGTCAATGGATCTTTTTTAGTGAGGTATTCGTTCTTAAGATCTTTGTGAAGATGGTGTCTTAAGAAGATTAGAGCTTGTGCCATTTGGGCAGTTGTGGATTTAGATGATTGTCTAGTTGTGTCGGTAAAGTCTTTATAGACAAAGTGAATTTCAACGTTGAGAGCCCATGTCAAATAGTTATGGCAAACAAGTGCCAATTCATTGAATTCACATTTAGTGATGTTTGACATGTTTTTGCTACAAAAATTAATAAATGGAAATTTATTAAAAATTATTTGTTTGTAGCATTTAATAATTAAGGCTCAATCAATAAAAAAAATTGCTAAAACAAAAATTAATAATTAATTATAGGGGGGTATTGATATTATTGAGTGTATGACTTTTATGAGACATTTATTAATGGGACTTTAACCCAAAAATAATTATTGGATAAGGCCTTAAAAAAAATTTGATGATTTGGGCTTTCATAATGGTATTATGAATTTTGATTAATGGGACATCGGGCCCAAAAATAATTTTTAGGATCCAAATTAATTAGGATCAACTAAATAAAATGCCCAATCAATTAAAAAGAATGGCCCAAATAAATAGTTTTTTTTTATTAATAAAAAGGGCTCGGTCCATTTAGTATTAATAAAACAAGCCCAATTTCGGATTTAATAAGGCAGAGGTCCAATTAGAATTAAAAGGAACAGGCCCAATTAATGGAGGCCCAAAACATAAAAGGCCCAAAAAAGGAATTAGGGTTCAAGTGTTCTGGGATAGCCCAACAACAAAAAAAAAACAACAGGGCCTGATTTATTCGTATCCAACGCCGATTTTCACGGATTCGTGGCCGTTCGCGAGAAGTCCGCCGTCGTGGAGGTATCATCGCGTAACTGTCGCCACACCGTCGCGTAGAGCCGCCTTCGGAGTTCGTCGAAGGGCCGTGCACGTAGTCGGAGACCGCCGTCGCACGGATCGGAGCAGCGCTATAGCGCTCCGCGATCAGGCGGTTCACGTCCGTCGCAGTAGGTGCAGCGACATCGGCCACTTCAGGGGCCGGCGCGCTTCGCAGTTGTTCTGCCGTTCGTCGCGGCGCACAGTCGCGTTTTCGGCGGTTGGCCGACGCTCAGCGGAGGTCATCGGAGCCATCCGTCGAGAAGGCTTCGCACAGCGCAGTAGCAGCGCAAAGGCTGCCGTCGCGAGCGCCGTCGCTTCGGTGCCGTCGCAGCGCTAGGAGCGGAGTCGCGGCCCGCCGTCGTTGCGCCGTTCGCCGTCAAGGCCTCTTCAGGGCCGACGGCGTCGCGGGGTTAGGAGTCGCCGCGTCATTGCGGTGTATACCCAGGTAGGTGTTGATTTTTGTCGATTGTGATGTTGGTTTCAGAAAATTGGGTTTCTGATGTATTGATTGATTTTGTAATCGAAATCAATTTGCATAAGTATTTCGCAAAAAAAATTTTCACAAAAGCAGGTTAT